>MU846004.1:10937-81484 GCA_030867225.1 Colletotrichum caudatum | reverse complement strand
GGGGAGATGGGTACGCGGATGGAGCAGTGGACGGACTGTGGAGAGGATCAGGTCGCGCTGCCAATCCAACACCGCCGCCCTTGTGCCGACGTGATGGTGTTTTGGTGTCTCCTTCGAATACCTACGAGGCAGTGTACATACAGTACAACGTCCAGTGCACCAAGTACATCGCAGCATGGCCATGCAAATGCAAATGACCTGTACCTTGGTGTGGGCGCGTGTACTGTACACGATGTGCTGTACGTGCCCAAATGGTGGGTTCCTTGCCGTAAGCTACCTAACCAGGGTACGTACACCGCACCTACGAAACTGAACTGCGGTGCCATGGCGGGATCCAAGACTCAGATATCGAGAAAGGCAAATTATGCCTGCAGAAAGTGGATACGTACCGTTCGGACAGAACAGGTGGGCAGGCAGGCAGGGAAGGACAAGCCGGGGCGGGGGCGCAACAAGACAGACGGGCGGCGGGCGGTCAAGGAAGAAAGGAAAGTAAAGAAAAGAAAAGTAAAGAAAAAAGAACATGGATGGAATGCCCTTCTTTGGTCCATAAAGAACCCGCTCGGCCCAGGCGCTCACGCCGCCGGGTCGGAGTCTGGAGATGCCCACCCCCCTGCTGATGTCTCGGGCAGCCCCAGCAACCAGCCAGCAACTAAACTACAGGTACGTAGCAGTTTACCACCTGCAGTATAGTACGATATGCCTATAGTAAGGGACTTGTCCAAGGCCAGCATCGCACGAGCGGAGCGCCACGGCCAGCGGCCAGCCCAGGGACCCAGATTGGTGAAGAAGGGGTCCAAGGGGGCAACATGCCTGCGCGGCTTGGCCCGGGGGGGAGGGGTGATTTTATTGCATTGACCGACGAGTTCTCCGTCATCGTCCAACCAGTTGTGGCCCGCCATCGAGGATCATGGTCCCTAAGCAAGCTTACCTAGTTTGAACTGATGGGTCAGACGAGAGGGGGGGCGTTATTGTAATATTACAAGGCACGCAGTACGAATACCTGTCGCTTAGCTCACCGGGGATCGAGGAGAACCTGGGAGAGACACCCGCTCTTTGCAACCACGGATCCATGTCCGCCATACCCCCTGCCCTGGCCTGTTGCCTCCAGAGCCATCTTCTGCAGCCCCACGCCATACCATAGCACTGCTGTCTGTGTACAGGCATGTGTGTGCAGCGCAGATGGGGATGTGCATCTTGCCTTGCATGTTTTGGTGGTTGCCTCCAAAGTGCCATCCACCTGGCTGGCCTGTTGATGACAATCCTCTGACCAAGTGATGGCCGGCTTTGAGAGTGGGAAGAGGCGAATGCGCATCCAATCCCGAAACGGACGACCCGCAGGGTCATGGAGATAAGATATCGCTTTTTTCATCCCCCCCTTCATATGCTTTTCTTTCGTCGGCCCCCACTCGTAGCCGGTATGGAGTCATGGCAATCAAGGAAAGCCGGAAAAGACTTCTGGCCGTACGGACACCCGGAACCTCAGTTTAGCTGGAACGAGCAAAAGAAATGGGGGGAAGAAACAAGGAAGGGAAGGGATGGAGAGAGAGAGAGAGAGAGAGAGACAAAGAGAGAGAGAGAGAGGTCTTCAGCACAGACAGTGAAACCTGGGTAGACAGCTCACGATCTCCATCAGGGTCCGTACGGCGTAGTACGCGGTAGGTATGGTATTAAAAGCGCGAAGGAGCTTCGAGAAAATCACGGAGGGGCTTCCGCTCAAGGAAGGGCCCTGGTACTTGCTGCACTGCGCTACGTACATGCCGTCCAGGTTGTCCAAAACCGTGCGTACGATGCACAGGCGACCTACCTACTCAGTAGTGCTCAGTGGTAAGTGTACATACACATCGTAGATGACGGCCGGGCATATGCTCCGGGTACGTACCTATAGGATGCCTGCTCCAAAGTGGGCATCGTCGCAAGAAGCGAATCATATGTTTGCTGTTGCTTTGATCCATCCGTCGGGCGCAGGTCTGTCTGGTGTCCACCAGACGTGAAAAGCTGCGTCTCCGACCAGTACGTATGCCGAATGTGTCTGGGTGTGCCCTGCGTACCTACCTTCCTGCTTGCTTGCTTGCCTGCCCACACCATACTCGACAATGTTGAGCAGCAGCAGCTCAAGGTACGAAACGGAACGTTGATTGTTTGCAACCATCCTGGAGGGGACACAAACGGGGCGTGCGTACGCCCGGATGGTGTGTCATTATCGGATCGAACGACAAGCCGCTTTCCAAAAGGATGGTAGGTGGGACGGATGGGACCGGATCACAGATCTCGCTCAACCGACAGTGTTGGTTTGCATTTTTGCCCACACACCCCTGGTCTGGGATACTAGTGCGGTGTGTACAAGGCAGGCTCCTAACGGCGGCGGCAGCAGCAGCAGGAGGAGGGTTGGTGCACACGCACCATGTGTGTGTTGCAGCTTAGGCAGTGTGTGGTGTGGGTAGCGTAGCATGTTGTTTTCTTGTCACTTGAAGTGGTTCCGTGTGATGTCGGTAGGGGGTGTGAGCGTCGATGGCTGGCAAAGGATCCGGGCAAGATCTTGGATGGAACGGGCCAAGGTCCAGGGCCGAGTGCCATAGTTTCCACGAGCTCCCTCATCGTGAAGACTACCATGTACCAATCAATGGCTGGAGCTGGATCGGCGGATTGGTGGCTCATTCGCTTTGGTATAGTCGGATGGCCTTGAGGCATCACCGATGACAAGTATAGCAGGGCAGGTACAGCAAGCAGTAGCTTTAAGGTCGCACCCTGCTTGGGCTCTGTGTGGTGTGCAAGCCGCGTCCGACAAAAGTCGTAATTCAGCCCGAGGCGGTGGATGCGCATGTCCCTCTAGACAGGCAAGGAGCGGCGGCAGCTGTGGAATGCAGCCTTGAAGGCAGGCGGTGGACTGTTGACGATGATGCTGTCATGGGTATCCGGACACACAGGCTTCGACTACCCACTCATACCCTGGCGGCGGTCGAAATTGTATCCAGGGCGTGGCCTTGCAGGCAGACTTACTACTACACTCGAGTCGTAAATGCGGGTGTCATCGGCCACGGGGGTTCTAGCCAGTCATGTGCCGCGGAGCGCAGGCTGTTTCTGGTCCTCCACAATCGGTTTCCATCCTTGTTCGAATCCAGATGAATGGGGCAGAGCGGCGCGGTGGTAGTGTATTCGCAGACAAGGGCGGGCACTGCAGGGCGGTCAGAAAAATCGACGTATTGGCGGCAATTGGCCTTATTGCAGCAAATTGAGGTGAGGGATGACGAAGCCTCTGCTATGGATCATGGACGTGGATGGCAAGATTAACTGTGAGTGATGCCATTGCGGATGGTGAGCGATAAAAACAGAGGGAAAGCCATCAGTGAGCGGATGCCGGTACGTACTGTATATAGTGTAATCGTATGTACAGGTAGGTATTGGGTGGATGGGCCTGCCTGGTTGAAAAGCAAATGTATCGGGTACTGTGGATTACGTGAGGTAGACAGGCTATTACGAAGTATCCCGGTACAGCGTATGCCTCTCGGTCTGTCGACTCTCTGCTGTTTGGCACCCTCAGCTCGCTCCAATAAGCAAGAGTCAGCAGTTGCCCAGAGTTTGAGCAGATGCCGCGTCTCTCACATCCACTCGCGGCCCACGTAAGTATGCTAATAAGGCACTTGGGTCTGAGAAAATAAAACTCATAGCATGGCGAGAAGGGAAGGGAAACCCCGACAAGCCAATCTGTGACCCCATAACGAAGAGGAACGCAGGCAGTGGGGATATCAAGTCTACGGTACCTGACCTCACTCGTTATCTACTACCAAGCGACATGTGTAAGGAACTTGGGGCGGGAGACGACACCTATGACACGTATCGTTTTTAGTACCAGTATCCGTAATGGTAGGCCTCGGGAATATGCAATCTGCGAGCAGACAAGTCCGCTCCACAACAATAATGGTTTAGCATCAGCTAAGTGCCAGACTGTGGCGCGAGGCGGCACAACGGCATGGTCCTCCGCCCCCACTAGGGAGAGCAGAGCAGTCGGAATTGGGGGCAAGCCCCGGAGACGGACAGGGCGAGAAACAGCCCAGGACAGGGCTCCGGGACCCTCACTAGAAGCAGGAGTTGCGCGCACTACTACGAATCCGTACTGCGGACACTACATATACGATGTACGGTACGTAGGAAGGACGGGTCCTGGGGTCCTAGACCCAGCCAGACAAGGGGCTAGTCAGTCAAGTTGGAGACTACAAATTCTATGTTGCCTGACTTGCCATGATTGTCTAGCGTCTCCAAAAGTATGCTAGTTTAGCAGAGTCAAAGCACAGTGGGCAAAGGCACATCGCAAACCACAATCAATCCCCATCCGAGCATCAAAGTCGCGCTGGTTCAGGAACCGCAGATGACGGTTCAAGCCCTCCTCAACACAAGGAGGAAAGATGAGGGCGGGCATGAGAAGAGAAGAGAAATTAGAAGAAAATAAAAGAAAGAGAACCGTACATAGTAGAAGCAAAGGGGAGAACAAAGACAAGACATGGATAATAGAGGGAAATGATAGACATTCTGGGTAATCAACGATTAGCTGGTCTTTGTTGGGGGGGGGCATTGCGTTACTTAGCAAAAGAGAGTGGCCGGGGATGCGGTGCGTTAGAAACACAGGGAACTTGTCAATAGATTTGGGTCTCTCGACCGAGAGATGCCAATGCAACGCTCGGCGACCACGAAACCAAGTGGCGAGCGCCTAGAGAAAGAAAAAAAGAAAGCGAGAAACCAGTGGACAGACAGACAGTACACTACAGTGGGTAGGTAGGGTCTGCCCAGTTACCCAGCGCATGCCTACCTACCTACCTAAGTAGGTAGGTCAGGACGGACGCATCGAAGGCGGATACGTTGATACCTCAGGCATTACAACCCCAAAGACCGACATCTCATTGATTGGCCCCATTCGTATTCTCCCACCCTCTCAACCACATACCTACGCCTTGGCCAAGCTCCGCACTGTCAGACGACTTCGGCTTCGGGTTTGACGGCCACCAGACAGCACATACTGTACCTAATTTACTACGCTACTACCAGCTCGCCAGCTGCATGTCCGTCACCATGTTGCCATACCACAAGTGGAGACGCCGTCAGCACTGAGGCCAGCCGCGATTGGAGCGAATGGATCTGGAGGAACCACGGCATGCTCAACGATCAGCGTCCCATCCCATCCCATCTTGAGGCCCAGCTAATCTCACTCCAGTTTTGGTTCAGGCCGTGTTCCAGCTTCCAGCGCTTCTTCGGCCCCTGCTCGCACTTTTGACGCTTGCTTCCCTGCTGCCGACGCCCTCATCTCAGGCTCCGTAGTAAACCTACCGCACCAAATAGCAGGGGGCATAGCCGGACTTCTTCGAGGCGAGCCCCATAGCCCCCTCTCTTAAGGGAGCCCTTCTGATGGTGTGGAGGGTGCTTGACACTGGACCAATGCCAGTCTAGTGACGCTTCATCACTTCAAGGGCTTGCGACCGCCGCTTTCCACTTCCGCCCTGGCTCCTTGTCCTACCGGTCAAAGAATCAGAGACGGGGCTGTGACAGCGCTGGAAACTGCCCCGCGACCCGTCTAATGTGTACCAGAGGTCTCGGTTGCCCTGGAGCAACCCCGACAAGGTTGTCAAAGCCGCCATGCCACGTCCACCCGTGTTGACTTGGCCCTTCTGCTTCTCATGGATGTCGTCTTTCCTACGTACACAGCCGACGGCGTCCTCCCCCCTTTTTCCTTCTTGTTTTCTTTTTCTAAATAAATCGACTAGCGAAGCTGTGCTATTTCTTCTCGTCATACGAAAGCTGCCACTTGCTTCCGAAGCCTTGCACGAGAGCAAACCTTTGGCCAAGAGACAGTGATACGTCCGAAACAGGTGATGCATCTGCATCATCATCATCATCATCATCATCATCATTCACAGACGACGAGTGACTATGCAAACAGGAAGACCTGTGTCATAGCAAGTTATCGGCAACCAAAGAAGCGCGTACGTACATAAATGATCCGGGTACATGTGGGTGGACTTGGACGCTGTGGGCTGTGCAGATGATCTTCCATTCAACGTCAAAACCTGGTGCAACACCGCAGTGTCCCAGGCAACTTCGGTAACAAGGACTGGACGTAGCCGCTTAGCCTGGTGGGCCAGCGTAGCACCAAGCCTGCCACTAGGCAGCTTCGAGAAGCTTGGAGTGAACAGGTGATCCCGGGGAGACACGCAGTGTACCGCAGTACTCTGTAGTGCGTAGTGAGGGCGCTACTACCTGGCACCTGTACAAGAAGGAAAGCTTATGGGCATGGTTGTCCACGACATCGATAAAGGGATGGCGGGCGGTGGACACGCGCCTGGTAAGATGCTGGGGCCAATTTCCACGTCACTTCTCGCTTTGCATTACGAAGGCGTAAAATCCTTTCTTTCCACAGGTAGGAATGGTGTAGGTATGTACCACACAGCGCTCGCTCTCCTCTCCTTGACTGGGCTGAATCAGATCAAGAATCATCAAAGCACCCACATGCATGGCATAGCGCCAGACTGAAAGAGACTAATCAGATTCCATAGGTACCGGTATGACTCCTGGACCTGGATCAGCACCCGAGACCTGTCCAATGGTGTCCGCCCCTTCGCTCATTTCCTTGATGCCGAACGCACACCCTTCAACCAGCGGCACCCAGGAGGACTGTCACAGTTTTGGCTTGAAGGCCCAGGGATCCACCACTACACGCATCGATGGTCGGGCTGGACTGGTCCATTTCACCATTCAACTGTCCGTTTTCCGGGCGTACCACCTAGACTTGGCCGCGGTTGCCGATTTCCTCTAACCGGCCCAATACCTATGTACTGAGGGCCACGAGAGTCTCAGTGTACGGTACCTCTCTACCCAGTCAGCCATCGCTCTTCTCACTTGCGGCCTGGACAACGGAGATCGGCGTGCTGACTTGTCTTCCCCTCGAATGCGGCCCGTATGCAATCAAAGCCACGGGGCCTTCGTGCCCTCTCTCCCATTCCTCCTACCGGCGAACCCGTCCCCCCTTCTGCCACCTACATACACTAGGTATCCGTACACCTACTGTTAGCCTCTGGCATGCGCAGTAGGTGGCCCCGGCATCCATCACATTCACCGTGTTGCACTGAACCGGAACCCAGTCTGCTTGCTGCCCTCCGCTTCCTTGCAACCTTGTTGGGGTACCTAGCTAGGTATTGCATTTCTTCCGACATGATCACCGAGGATGCATATCTGCACCCGTCTGAATCCTCTTACTATGTAGAGTGACACGCGCTGCGCCCTTCTGGCTCTCGGCCATTTTGCAGGTACGTGGATACCTACTTGCCTGACCCTTGTCAAAGTCTTCCCCCACCAGGCGCTTCTAGCGGCACCGCCGCCTTGTGATTGAGTTGTATCAGCACCACTCAGCTCCAGTAGCATAAGGGGGTTGGTTGGTTGGTAGCCAGGGGCTCTGCTCTCCTCCCTCCCTGCGGCTGCAACTGCTGCAGCCTGCAGTTGGGCCGCACCTGCATCTGCACATGCCCTTGCACGACACTGAGGCCCGCAAACTGCTCAGACTACCTGCGGATACTGTTACGATGATTCAGGCTCATCTGCTAACTTTCGGCCATGGGAAATTCGACGCGGCTTTGGCCCCCCCCACCTCTCTGGCTCTGAGGGGGAAGGCAAAGCAGCAGCCTGCCTAGGTAATCAGCACAAGACTGTACACGACACCGTTTTACACCTTCGACGGCGGGCGTCCCTCTCTCCAACTTGGTTTCGTCATGAGACCGAGCCAGCTGCGGCCACCAAACATGAATACCCAAAGTGTTTAGAGAGCTAATTATTGCCCGGCACCCCTTTACCTTGTACGTCTTCGGTGACGGCGGATCCCTCCCATCTTTTGGTTCGAAGCTCCTTCGCCTCATCCGTTGTTCCATCCGCCCTTCCGCCCCATCAGACGAAATTTCCTCGCAACGACGCATGCCAGGCTGGCTGGCTGGCTTGAGAAAATGCCGCGGCGATTACTGCTTACTTCTACCGATGTCTCAGAGGCTCACAGCAGGAGCAGCCCGCCACGACGGTTGCCGGGGTTCAACACCCGAGCTTCAAAACCACCGTCGCCTGTTCACACCCACACCCCCTTCCGTCAATGTGTTTCGACAGTGACTTGGGGTGATTGTCGTGACGCAGCCACAGATGTCTGTCCGGCATTTTTTGCAGCTTGGCCGAGTCCGGCTTTCTACAAATTTGACTTGCAGACATCGTTGCCTCATCCAAGCACATCTCAGCTTAATGCACGCATCGACGCTGCGACGCAACCTCCCGTAACGCGCAGCAAATTAGGCCCCGGTGAGATCCCAACACCGGGCAACGTCGGGCATCGTACATACTTCTTTGTCTATTTGCCGCCGCAGCCTTCTGATGGGCTTCTCCAATGTTTCTTCCGAGACGAAGGACCGAGGCACACTGCAGGCCCAAAATTTGGCGATCAATGCTTGAACCATGGCGCTCGCTGTTCATTTTCGTACGCCATTCTCAGAGACTGACAACATATCACTCCTCCAGGCTTCGCAGAACCTCGTCAATAACAGCCAAACCCCGTGCTTCACGAACCACATTATCCGTTGTAACGGTGACGTGAGCTTCTGTACGAACGAAGTACGCACACCGTGTACACAAGCGCGGAACAAATTGGCCGTGGACCACTTCAGTATGACTGTTCCGTGTTGCCAAATCAACCCGCCCACAGCTGCTTGCGGCAACGTGCCGCCTCCCTCCATCGCCTGCCGAACAACTACTTCGTAACCCAGCCTTGCCTGGGCTGTTTTGGGGCTTGGATTGTCTAGTTCGTTCATTCGAGACTCACAGGCGTGGCCAACAGCAGCTTACGCGCCGACTCTCCATGCCTGACACGAACCAACGTACATCGTACTAAGCCGCACCCTTGCACTAATGGACTGAGGTATGGCGCTGGCTGGTAGGTAAGGAAGGCCTGATCACCCTATGAAGCACCTAGCCCTGGCCCTCGGCTGCTTTCTTCGGGGCACTCAAACTCCTCAAGCCCATGGGGGTGTGCACGCTGAACATTGATGTCTTGAAACCTACCTAGGTAATGCCACGCTATCCACCGTCCATCGGCTGGGACAGCATGATCTTGCTCAAAAGGCAGCTTGGGAGAGCAGCTGCCAGTCCCTGGACAGTTCCAGCCCTGTACGGCCACTTTGGCCTTTTTCTTCTCTTTCTTCTTTCCGAAAGGCAGCCTGAACCCTGCCACTCTCGTACCCTATAGTCGGCACACACGGTCCCCGTGGGTTACTAACAGCAATAGCACAGATGCCCATCTTTGAAGACAAGTGACAAGTCAGTATTTTTGCCCTGCAAGTATCAATACCGCAGCAAGCTAGGGAAACCCCAGGAGTCTACTCCACCACTTGATGGTTTGGAATACGGATAGAACCAGACGGCAATAGCTCGCTTGGTGTTTACCAGACTCGGGCGAATGAGACTACAGAGCTCTTGTTCTTCACACTCGCTTCATGCAATTACGATCAAGACACAAAGTAAATGCTACGACCTCAACAGCGGAGATGATGGGAGAGTATCATGTGCCTCCACCACACTGTCGACAAGACACCTGCATACCTCGTGAGTCCACGACGCCACAAGGACGCGTGGCTGCTTGCTGGCTGGGTGAGATTGTTCCAGGGGAGAATCGAAGCACAGTTGGGTTAAATGCATCGGCACCCGAATTCTCGAGCGTTTCCAGTGCTATCCGGTCATGATTCGCTGCATTTTCAATGCAAAGGAGGTGTTGCTCTTTTGGTTAAGGACCCCCCCTCTCTCTCCATCGGCTGATCCTGTCCTTTCTCAGCTGGAGTCTGTCCGATCATTTGGAAGCCAGGGCGAGGGCGTGGCTCGATGGACAACAACCAAAATCCAAAGTTGCATTCGTGAGCTGATCAGCCTGCGAGTCTCCTCATACAAGCACAAGGGGCGCCAGGACCAGGTACTCGACTTAGAACGCTTCGGATGCCTTGTTCATCATGCCAAAGTGCGTGGCCCCATCGAGGAAGCCGACTCTCGAGGACCGACGCGAATCAGTCAACTCCACAACAACCTTGGCCGGCCGATCTCTTACTCGGGATATATACCACTGGCGGAAGGTTCACATTCGGAGCTCCAACTCCACCCCTCCACCCCAACCATCTCATCTCCTCGGTGTCGCAGCGCTCAGTTGTCACGACGCACGTCTTGAGTCTTTTCTGGACGAAGCGTGTGGGACGGGCGACAGTCGGCCTCGTCTTGCACCAGTGCAGTCAGTGCCTGCGAGTTCAGTTCTCGACGTGGAACGCTTTCCGAGTGCAGTCGTATTATTGGAGGTCGTGGATGCGCAAGTTTCTCACGTATCGATGCGTATCCGTTCAGTGCGTCGTGATACGGCCCGTCAAGCTCTAGATTATGGGGGAACGAGATCGATAACGAGCAACCTGCAACCCAGAAATGCTGCCGTAAAGCACCGACATCTTTCGTGCCAGTAAACCTCCGCGCGCAGCCGAAGTGTCTTCCACACCGAGCTGCCAACGCGTCGCAGTGCTGCTACAATGAGTCCTTGGAGCTAAGTAAGACGGGGGCCTGCGCCCGGCCGCTTGTGCTTTGAGTGCGTAAGAGTGGGTGGTGGTATGGTGTGCCTTGCTCAACTGTCCCTGTCCTTGGAAAGAGGGAAAGGCAAAAGGGCAGAGTCTGTCAGGGCGTCGGTGAAACCGGGGCCTACCGACGAAAGGGGGAAGAAGATAAAAGAAAAGAAAAGGCACCCTGATGCGCATGCTGTCATGCCGGCTACCTAGGTACCTAGCCAGACAGGCTTGAATGTCAGGGATGGCAGAGACTGCCCTTGTTGGGGCGAGCTGCAGCTACTTGGTAAGCCGATGCTGTGGGCTGCAAGAGGCGGGAATGAAACATAACAGGGGTGCCAGCCTTCTCAGGTTCTTGTCCAGTCAGTAACGTCAGCTACCTACGTATCTCCGCCTCTAGCCCTTGAATTAGTTTACCTAACCACCGTCAAGACAGCTCCGCCCAATGATCTACCGTTCACGCGCGGGCCACACAAGAGCCGCCCCCCCCATGGCCGATTGGGCTTTGTGCATGGATGGGGAGACTTTGACAGAAGCAGTTTGTCCTCGGGACGATGCGACGGGAACATGGCGGCGGCGGCGGCGGCGACGGCGGCGGTAGAGGCGGCGTCCTCAGCCATCCCTGGTAAGTTTCTCCGATTCCGAGGTGCTTCAGGCAGCTGAGCTAGCTCGTGGCAGCACGAGCTGGCGATCGGTATTGCCCTCATCTCCTAGGTGCCGGTATCTGGCACTACGCAACCTGCCTGCCCTTTTGCCCAGCCTAGATTCCATCCGTTTAGAGGAGGTCATGGGCCAGACAAGCCGGGTGTCCACCGAGTGATGGCGGCCTGGGTTGGTGTGTCGGCTAATATCTGTAGGCAAACCAGTACGCTATGTAAGTACACGAAACCAGTACGTAGCTGACTACCTGTGTGCAAACTACCTAGGTAGGTAATTTAGGACGGGAACGAATGGGCCGTCTACTGTAAACGGAGTTGGCCGCAACTAGTGTACTGTATACCAGCTATTACCGCGTCTTCAGTTCAACCGAACGCGGGAGCCAGCACACAGCTTCTGGACACCGGTCATGGTATGGCCATGGCTTTGTCGCAAGAAAAGCTCAGACCCTGGCCCTGGTCCTGGTTCCGGCCCCAGAGAATCCAACGTCCTCAGATGCTAGGGATACCTAGGTGATGTGATGCCTACGTAAACTGCAGTATACATGTACGTACCATGCGGTATGAATAGGTTAACTAGCTCGGAGATGGTGAAGGTCCCTTCCCTGTTCGGAAAGGGAGCAAAGGCATTTGATTCGACAGAAGGAAGGAATGAGGGAAGGAAGGAAAGAAGGTACCCGGCCGGTGCCCCTCTCTAAACCAGTGCCATGGGTTCAGCACCTTGGGCGTTTTCGGAGACTGTCTGACCGGGGGGGGGGGGGAGTGGAGGGAGTGGGGGCAATCGTAGTGTTCTTCACAGCGGAGCGGCCGGGACCAGGCAAGCATAGTCGGGCTGCTGGAGCCCCTCGGTTCTGTCAGCGTCTCATGCTTCCCAACCGTCATATCGTCTCTCCCGTCGAGCCCGCGCCCGAGCCCGAACCCGGGGGGGAACTGGGACCATGGATGAGGAAAGGAGCTTCATGCAGCGATCGCGTCACAGGACGATAGGACGGCTGGAATCGAGACACTCCTTGTTTGTCGGCGCAATGTAGAGAGTGCCATGTGTGAGCAAGCGGGGTTACACGACGACACAGGGAGCGAGGCTGATCAATTTACATAGTACTGTACTTCTCCAGGCCAAAAGTTCCTTTGTTATTGCCATTTTCTAGGGCCGACTTGAACAGCCCACGACGACGGTGCGGACACTGGGCAAATATGTCATGGCATGGCATAGCATGGCATGGAATGGCAGCTCGGGATCTGAATCGAGCTCTGCTGAGGCTGGAGCAGAACCAAAGTATCTATCCGAGTTGGTGGCCAACAAGTTTTGCACCGCGGGCCATGACTCGCCGCAGGGAAAAGACCTTTCTCTGCAAGCAAGCAAGCCAGACATGGAAATTCACGACGAAATGATCTTTGAGGAACGAAACGGGGCCCTTACCACATAAACCAAACTAGCATACTACATATGTAGAGTGAGTGACTGGGCATCTATTTGCGGATGTGGCACCGGGCATGGCATGCTCGAACAAAGTACTGACTACTCTCGCCTTGGCACGCCCTGGAGGTCGGCACGGCGCATATCAGCCGACCTTCAAGTAGAAGGCACACCCCGCCCGGCAGGCCGACAAGCTGATGGAGCTCAGCGATCCCAGCGAATGCGAAAGGGCAGGACGGATGGGATGGGCGGGCACTGCAATGTGGAGTGGGGTGGGGGAGTAGGAGGGGGGAGTTGGGAAGGGGGGGCGTGTGGGTGTGGGTTCGACGAGGTAGGCAGTACGTAGTACGCATGACTGTGTGGGTGGTGGAAAGGCTGATTTTTTCCGAGTCCCTGTGCTTCTTTCTGCATATGATTCTGATTCTGCCGCCTCTCCTCTCTCCCTCCTTCACCCGCCAGCACGCTAACGATCTCGGGTCTCACTCGACCCTCTACCGGTTACCGCCGCCGCTACTTTGGAGATGACCCAGCCATCATTTCTACACCATGGCTTACCGCTGCTTGATGCTACCTCGACGACTCATCGTTGCCCGGCTCTCTTTTCTTTCTTGTTCAGGCGGAAGGGGAAAAAAAGGCAGACACACCCTCACACCCACACGCCCCCCCCCCCCCCCCCCCCCCCCCCCCCCCCCCCCCCCCCCCCCCCCCCCCCCCCCCCCACCCAGTCGTCTCGGTCTGTCAGGACGCCCCTGTCCTCAGGTACGGCGACGCCAACGGCAACTGAGAGAGATTCATTCAAATGGATAAGATGCGAAAAACCCCACATTGCTTACTAGTTTAGCTGCTGCTGCTAGGTATTTTCCCCCCACATCTTCGCTCATCCCTCCCTCGTGCACATTTCTTCTGGTCCCACTAGACATGTTTGACATGACGCTGCTGCGGAGGCCACTCACCAACCCAACGCGGCGCTCACTCGCAACTGCTGCTGCCGCCGCCGCCATCCATCCATCTATTCGCTCTCGGGCCACCACCCACACGCACACGCATGGGGATACGTACCTACTCGAGGAAGGCGGTCCCTCCCTCCCTGCCTGCCTGCTTACCTAGATAGGTACTTACTTTACTTAGTAGTGGGTTGTGCTCCATCATCCATCACCATGATATATCGAGCGGCACGACAATGTATACGGATACCTGAATACGGATAGAATACTCTACACACCAAAAGCAGACTGGCGTCTTACTACCGACACCGCTTGGGTCTCTGGTACTCGATTACTGCGCCATCCCACACAACGCTTCCGAGTAGCGATAACATGACCAGGAAACCCATCCACAGCCACCGTTGCGTTCCACTTGCTTGGATTTGCTTTTCTGGCCGTGTATTCGTCTTGGTGTCGCTATCCCAGGTACGTTATGCCGACGCCCCCAACCCCATCCCCACCCCCCTTCTTCTCACGTCCTGCAAGCTTTGTGTGCCATGCACCACCTCCGGATGTGGTGCCATGTTTCCCCAACTTGGACCCCCAGGAAAGGCGGCCTGCAGTTCGCCTGTCATGCTTGGCCTTTACAATGTGGTTGCAGGAGCTTCAGATTAACATCCCAGCCAGCCAGGTTGGGCTCAGGACCATGTTTCTGAAGCTGCATTCGCCTGGCCACTGACCAGCACTCACTCTCGGAACTCTGAAATTTGGTCACGGCGGAACACTGCAAAAATCCGCTCCAGGTCGCCTGCGGACCGGTCGCTTGCTTGCTTACCCATGGGCATGACTGGAGCTGCAGGGCCCGGGGGTAACGACTCGCTGCATGCCATGCCATTACTTCCGTCTCAGGCGGTCCATTGTTTTGCCACCAGGCACCGCCCATTGCCCACCGCCTTGACGACCAACTTTCTCCTGGAAAATTGCTTGACAGACAGACACTAACCATCCATCCATCTCTCTCTCCCGTCAGGGGCCGCTACCCTACCCTGTAGCACCGCGTACGACTGATCCGTCCACGATCCCTCGCCGCTGCCTCCCTTACCTGCCTGCCGCCTGCACCTCTGAATCGATACATTATTGCCTATCCTCTTAACGATGCACCCGCGCTTCGCCCCTCACTGGATCCCTCACCCAGGTCGCCTCGTCCTAGGCTACGTCCAGGAACCGCCAGGAAGCGGCGTCCTTTGTTGGTCCATCAAACGATGCGGCGCACTGCCCACATTTTGTGCCTCACCCAACTTGCGTTCCTCTGGAACCCCCCCTCAAAAACATGATGACGGAACCAATATGCAATCGCCCTGATCGCTGCTGCTGGGAACCGTGAGGAAGAGGCGGCCTTGAGGGTTATCGATTGACCACTACACTCAACCATGGCTTACCGTCGGCCGCAGCCAAACTGCACCGCATCCTGAGAGTGGAAGTTCTTCTTTGGCGCCCTTGTTGGCGAGCATGAGATGGACGTAAAGGTGTTTGTTCGGTTGACACCCAAGAGCCGAACGACGTGCAACCCCCCATTCGTCAGCTTGCTTGCTTGATCTGACCATCGTACCGGATATACGGCGGCTGATGGGCGCAACAGATGAACCATTTAGGCCGCTGAGTCCGATCAATATGACTCGCTTATCGGTCCCATTACCCAGTGTACTGACGCGATTACAGCAATCAGTCCGTCGCTATTATGAAGTCCCTCTGGCTGGACAGGAACAAGCAACATAACCTTGACGACGATGGGGAGGGAAAGAAGGAAATTAGGGATTAAAAGAAGATGACCGACACCGGCCCCACAGGGCCTTCAAGGCAAAACGCAAGGCGCTTGAGTCGCCGCATCTGATGATGGTCGGGCCATCTCGACGTCGTTTGGCCAGCCCTGATCAGCCTAAGCTTCAGTCTCGAATCAAGTGTTTGCCCGTTGCCAGATCCATGCGCCCGTGGTCGGGGCCTCTTTTGGAGTCACGACTATGCCACGCCAACCCCCCGTCCCCTTCTGCCTTGGACCACATAGCTCTGCTCCATTCCGGGTTTCCAGTCTCCTCGCCTTCGCGTCTTGCGTACCCATTCCTCCGCCGAGTTGCGAGGGCGGAATCCGCGCGGTTGTTACCCAAGAGACCAGATGGACTCCGGCAGTCAATCCATTGTCAACGCTGCCGCGATATCACACTTCTGTACGCACAACCGGGAGCCCCAGGGATCGCTACTTCGTAGCAGCTGCGATTGGGATTCCCGCGGCGAGCTTTGTCGGGTCACGGCACGCGTTTTGAATATTGTGCACGACCCGAGGCTCCAAAAGCCTCTTCCTCTCTGCTTGCTATCTAGATACCATGTAGGACTTAGGGGGACCGCTATCAGCTGCAGCAGACCATATGCAGCTATGTCACCGTCGTTGTGGGCCCCCCCGCGTGAGGTCCTTCTTCAAGCTGCATCGAGCCATCCGTATCAGCACGCATCGACGCGGGCAGGTTTGTTCGAGCACACGAGTGGTGATGCAACGAGGGGCGAAGGCACGGCACACTGTTACGCGACCACTGCGAGCATCATGATTTGTCTGGGTGCCCAACTGGCACCGAATATTTGCTTAAACGGGTTTGACTTAACTTACCTGCTTCGTGACAGGTTCCCTCATGCCTTGCCTACACCATGTGTCTGCACACACCGCCTCTTTCAACCCCACCGAAAGACCATTCAACTCCCCCCCCCCGTCGCTCCCCTTCCTCAAGTTTGCAACAGGCACGGCCGCCGACAGTCGAACCATCGGTCCGTCTGGCGGGCGACATTCGGCCTTCTTCACCCAAGTCCCCCCCCCCCCCCCCCCCCCCCCCAGCTCGTCTGTTGGGTAAACCCCGAACCCTGACAATTGCGGGCACTGGTTCCACTTTGTCCTGCCCGTTTCTAGTCGACCGGCCGAAGCATCCATCACAGATACGGCACCGGGGGAGGCGACCCGGAACGTCCGGTACGAAGGGCTCGAACCTGACGCCTGGCCTGATCCGTTACGGCGGCCCACCACCAGCGCGACGTGCCATGTCATCTCCCAGGCCGTCGAACCCCTCCCGCTGGACCTTGAGTGTGGCCAGCTGCACGGCAAAGTCCAGCTTGTCGGCCGTGTCCCAAGTGTCGGTCTGGCAAATCAGGCCATAGAGCATGCCCGCGACAAACGTGTCTCCCGCACCCACCGAGCTAGCCTGTTGTCAGCCGAACACACTCTGCGGATTATTTCTCGGCATGACCAGTGGACAACCCCCTTACTCGACGACTTGCATGACCGGCGTCTGCACCGGGCTTTCGAACAGTTGTTGATCCCTGAGTGTCAGGCACGCCGCTCCGTCGGAGCCCCAGGTGCTCGTGGCCAGCCATCTGCCCGCGCGTCGCAGTCAGCCAACGTCCGTTGCGGAAGGCTTCCCATCACCAACTCACGCTCGCGGCAGGCTTTCGCCTCTCAGGCAACCTTCAGCGGAGGCATACCCGCAGTGCTGAGGGTTTGCTAGTTAGCATCGTTTTCACACGACGGCCGTTGACGGCGGGCGAGCCGGCAGGCGGCGTACCTCGGCCCAGCTCTTGGAGTAGAAGACCACTTCCGCCTCGGCGGCGAGCTCTCGCAGACCTGGCCGCCCGGGCTTCTCGACTTCGACGCTGACGGTCACGCCGTGCTGTAGCACCTGCCTCAGCAGGCGAATGCACTCGAGGGTCGTCTCCGGATTCCGGCCCTCGAAATGCCACCATGTCCGACCGAGACCCCGGAAGGCCTCGGCGACGCGCAGAAACTCTGGGACCGTCATCTCGGGGAGGTCGTTGTGGTTGACAATGGTGCGGGTGCCCGTCGCCTCGCTGCGGATGACGTAGCTGCTCGCTGGCGCTTGGTGTCCCTCGCGGAACAGGCAGTGGTCGAAGTCGATCGCCGGCGCTCCGGCCCCCTTCCGCGATGCGCCGCCGGCTGTCGACTGGAGTGAGGCAATGATCTGTGCCGTTGCCTGCGACTGGCGCTCGGGCAAGGGGGAGACTAGATGCATTTGCAGAGACGTCGGAGGTGAGGACACGCGTACGTCACTGGCGAGGAGCTGTTGGAGGACTTCCAGCGTGTTGGGGCAATTGCCTCCCCGGCGGATGCGCAGGCTTGTGGCTCGTAATTTCGAGTCCTCTTCGGGGAAGTGAGGTACGCTGGCGCGGTTGGGGTCAGTCTTGGAAGTTTTTATTCTCGACGACTCGACGAGACGCCCCGACCAGGCACGCAGAGGGAAGTGATGGAAGGCTGGCTGCCTCACCTCATGACTGTGTCGACGTAGCACGCCCCGACAACGATGAGGTGATCCATCACAATGCCGCGGTGTACGGGGGCGGCCCCGTCTTTGGCGTGCGAGGTTGCTAGTATTTGCCGCCGTTTTTTTTTGGGCTCTCGGCCACGTCCGCGACTATCCTTTACCGATGTCCCCAGTTTAGAACACGCCAAACCATGGATTGACGGGCGGAAGCAGTCGCGAGTGCGACGACACCTTCTCCCGTTTCTGCGCGCTCGCTCTATCTCGGGCTGCAATTGCGTTTTAACCGCGCGATTGGCTCAGAATGGTCCCTCGGGGTCGGTCGGGAACGCTGTCACGTTTATCTCTGGTCCGAAAAAGCATGCAGTGGGGGACCATCGGCCCATCATTTCGCCGCTCTGCCAACGAAGCCCTGCGTCAACGTCCCCGGACTGGCCCTGGAAGGTAGGCGTCGCTGAGCTGGGGGCGACTTTTCAGTGTTTCCGGTGGTAAGGTGGCATCGGGGGCCAACGTATTTTGGGGGCCAGCGAGCGCTGGAAAGCCTGATGCTCCTCCCGTGATGTTGCCAAGTTGCCCGCAGTGCACGTGTACCTGACGCCGGATCGTCGACCTGACGCTTGCCAATCCCGGCGGGTGCCATGTCGGCGGTTGCTTACCGGCCTTTTTCTTGTCTTGCCAGTCCGCATCGCCTCTTCGAGTCGTCACCGGGCGGCCGTCGCCTCGATGGCTGCGTTCCTGGCACATAGGCCTCGGGAATTGGTTCAAGGCAGAACCGTCTCCTGTCCAGCAGCCTCACAGGATGCCCATCTGCCTTTTTTGAGCCGTCCAGCCCTGGGGCCGCTGACGCCTTGACGGGCAACGGATCCGGGCGTGCACACTGCCTCGGCCCGCCTGCTCTACGCTTTGACGAAAGAAAAACCGAGAGGACCACGTGCGTGTGACTCGGGTCTGGTCCCTTGTACGCTTGGCCAGATGGCCGCCGGCTCGATGGCTTCTAGGGGAATCCGGCACTGTTCCGATCACCGCCGTTCGGCCCGGGGACTTCTCGGCCCGGGCGTGTCAACTACCGCCGAAGGATCGTTCCGAACGTCCTCAGCATCGTGATGAATCTAAAGGGACGGTCTGATGACGTCGATTGGCGAGCCCTAGCGGCAAGTTCGGCGGCACGCAGGTCGCAACGTCGGCCCTAGGGTTGAACGGGCCGCCTGTACAGGTCTCTTGGTCCACAAGAGACCCAATCCGTCGGGGGCTTCGTTCCATCTTCCGAGTACGGTCAGTTCGACTGCGTCTCGGGTAGGGCTCGGGGACACGAGCGTCTCAGTTCATTGATAATGTGCCGCCGAGGCATTTTCGGGTACTCGTGGGGATGTTTGTATTATGAAGACTCTATCTAAAGGGCCGGCTGGGAGCCAAAATATATGCCAAAAACAAGGTATGATCCATGATTATCTGCAGCCTTGCCCGTTACCGTTTTTGTATTCTCGAACGGTCGCAGTGCGCCATTAAAAGAAACTCGAATGATTCAACGCCAACGCCCCCTTCCTGGCCTTTTGCCCCGATTATTTCTCATAGACCGACAGGCGGTTGGCGTTACCGCAGTACTCGATGTCGGACCCCGTGCAGAACATGCTGCAGTCGCTCGCCGGCGCCTCGAGGGACGTCTCCGGCAGCGCGTCGCCGCAGTAGCACTCGCCTCCGTATTCCGTGCCGAAGTAGTCGTAGTCGTCGCAGAACGCCGCGCACGCCTCGTTCGTCATCGTGTCCGAGGCGGTGACCTTGGCGTCCAGGGCGCGTCCGCCCTGCGCGGGCTCGGTGCGGCAGCCGAGGAACTTGTACGCCCCGGCGGTGGCCGGCTGGGCGGGTTCGCCGATTTGCTTATCGGTTTGGTACAGCGTCAGCCTGTTGCCTGCGCCGCAGTACTCGTACTGGTTGCCGCTGCAGGTCATGGCGCACTCTGCCAGGGGTGCCTCCGAGCTGGACGCCGCGAGGAAGTCGCCGCAGTAGCATTCGCCGCCGTATTCAGCTCCAAAGTACTTGTATCCTGAGCAGTAGGACGCGCAGTGCTCGAGTGTCATGTTATCCCCTGAGGCGTAGTTCTTTTGGCTCAAGGCGCGCACTCCGTTGCCTTCTGTCCAGCAGCCCACCAAGGTGTACGGGGAGATGGTGGGCTTGTGAGCCAGGGTAGGGGCGGTGCTTGTCGGGCTTGAGGTACTGGCGGTGAATGTTACACTGCTGGGCGAGGGCACGGGGCTGCTGGAGGCTGCGGGGTCCGACGAGGCATGGGATGGACTCGCAGCTGAAGTGATGGAGGGCTCGGCATGGCTGCTTGATACTTCAGCAGTGAACGTGGCGGAAGACGTGGTGGAGGGCGTGGTCGCGGCCGACGTAGAAGAGGAACTGCCGACTTTGTACAGCTCAAGGCGGTTGCCGTCACCGCAGTACTGGTACGGGTTGCCGGCGCACTTCATGTTGCACTCGGTCAAGGGGGCGGCCTTGCTGGTGGATTGCAGTTCGTTACCGCAGTAGCCTGGACTCGGATTAGCCGCTTATATCATCACAAAAGCGTCACCACACTCACATTCGCGACCATACTCGGTGCCAAAAAAGGTGTAGTCGGAGCAGAAAGCGGCACACTTGTCAAGGGTCATGTCGTCGCTAGCAGTCTGAGCGGCCTGCAGAGCGCGGCTGCCGTCG
Organism: Colletotrichum caudatum; assembly: GCA_030867225.1. Taxonomy (NCBI): domain Eukaryota; kingdom Fungi; phylum Ascomycota; class Sordariomycetes; order Glomerellales; family Glomerellaceae; genus Colletotrichum; species Colletotrichum caudatum. The sequence continues at coordinate 60,886 of MU846004.1, read as the reverse complement.
CCCTCGGTTTGGCAGCCCACGAGAGAATACTTGCCGATGACGTTGATGTGAGCGAGGGTTGCCGTCGGCGCGGCCGTTGAGCTGGTGCTGCGCGTGGCCGTGGTCGAGTAAAGCTCAATCCGGTTGCCGGCTCCGCAGTACTGCGTCGAATCGCCGGAGCACTGCATGCTGCAGTCGGTCAAGGGGGCGGAAGTGGTGGAGGGGGCCAGGGAGTTGCCGCAGTAGCATTCGCGTCCATACTCGGTGCCCCAGTAGTCGAATCCGGTGCAGTTCGCCATGCAGCTGTCCAGGGTCATGCCGTCGTAGGCGAAGGCGGCGCCGGTGAGGGCCCGGCCTCCCGAGGCCTCTGTCCAGCAGGACACGAGCTTGTAGCCGCCCATGGTGTCCCGGTGGTGCAGCGTGGCCGTGGGGGCCGCGCTGGAGGTGAGGGAGGCCGAGGCAGTTGTCGATGTAAGAACGGAAGAGGTAGTGACACTGTTGCAGGTGGCCGACCCCCCTGACCACGCCGCGCAAGTGCCTCCGATGGGGTTGGCCTTCTTGAACGAGTCAACCTGGGCGGACGCGCCATCTCCGCTGATGAAGTCCATGGTGGCCTCGGGACTGAGACCGCCGGGGATGTTGGTGTTGACAGTGAAAAATGTATAGCTGCCCTGGCAGCTCCCCTTGACCATGTCGACCGTCATCTTGTTCAACGAAGGCACGATACTGTTCGTGCGCTTCGCCTTGTACGTGATCTCCACCGTGACCGGAAGCGACGCTCGATCGTTGCGGACTGCGACGACAAAGGTAACGTCGCCAGCAGACTGCTGCAGGCAGCTCTGGGGCGTTTGGAGGAAGATGGCGTCCTGCAGAGGGTACCCGTTGCCGTTGTTGTTGAAGAGCGTGCTCGAGCCGTCCTTCTTGTTGATTGTGACGGTGAAGGACGAGATACCGGTGCTGACAGGGAAAGTCTGACTGATGGGGTACCAGGCAAAGTTGTCTTCCAGGCCTCTGGAGATGCCCAGGACCGAGAGAGTGAAGGCGCAGCTGCTGGAACCGCAGGTGGAGCTCCCGTCCCGGGTCTTGTAGTTGATGGTCAGGCTCGCAATGGTGTCCAAGGGTATCTCGGTGGTTCGAATGCGGATGGCGCCTAGAAGCTGGATGGTCGAGGGTGAGGTGAGCGAGAGCTGGAGATCAACCGGCTTGACCGTATAGGGCTTGATGGCATCAGTGAGCGTGACGCCGGACGGCACGGTGTTGACCATCTTCTCGAACACGGTCTTGCAGGTGGATTTGAAGACGGCATTGTCGGCCATGGCTCTCATCGTCGCGTTGTCGGAGTTAAAGACCTTGAAGTCGGAGTTCTGGCTGCGACCGGTGCCCATCGTGAAGACGAGAGGATTCTTTGTGGTGCCGTCGAGGTACTCGGTGACGACCTTGTTGTCAAAGACGCCGCTCGTCGTATCCATGGGTGCCATCCCGTTCGCAAAAGTGCCGGGAGGGACGATGTTCGGGTTATCGACCGAGTGCACACCGCCGATGGTATGGCCGCAGGCCGTCACCTGGACCATCTCCTGGGGCGTAAAACCCATGCGGCCGAACTGCAGTGTGAAGATCTGGATGGCGTTTCCGGGCTGCGGCACGCCAGTGGGGCCTTTGACGGTTGCGTCGAGGCGCCCAGAACGCAAGTCGATCGAGGGGCCGTTGCAAGACAGCACGGAGGCGTACACTCCGAGGGCAATCAGGTCCGATATGCTGCTCTTCCGGGTCAGGTAGGGATTGAAGAAGGTCAAGGAAGAGTTGAAAGCAGGACCAGCGTTCTCTCCGCCTACTGCGAGCTCGTACTGAATCGACGCATCTAAGCCGCCGGTCCCGGGGCCTGCGACGTTGGCCGGTGCCATGTCGTGAAAGGCGGTCCTGAGCCATTCGGCCGCAGTCTGACGACCAGCACCGTTTGTCTCTTTGCTGCAGGGAAAGACGGCATCGGCGAACTTTCGTGACCTCGCGTTGAACATCTGGTACATGATCTCCTCCAACTCGTCGATATCCGAGGGCCATGTCGGATCGGCTTGGACCTGGCATGCTAGGCCCAAAAGGCCCAGCAGAAAAGACGAGTTTACCTTCATGATGTCGACACTCTAAACCTCGTAACGTCGAGAATCGACGGCAGCGAAGGGTTACCAACACGGGTGCAAGCGAGGGACTAAGTCATCCAAATAAACGGACCGACCTTGGGGTTGGAGCACCGACAAGGCAAGTATGCCTAAAGAGAACTGAGCAGTCGCAACAGCAGAAGAGGATGGGGACGAGGCAAGGAGGAGAGGTGAGGCGGGTGCTGGCCGTTAGATATGTGAGGCATGGTGCCAGAGAAGTCACAACTACGGCCGCCTGGCCTAGCATGGGAATCAGGAGGTTCCATGCAACAGCAGCAGCAGCAGCAGCAGCAAATTTGGAGAGTACCTAGACGGGGGCATGGCGGGCCCGTAGCAACGACGAGGCACTGACCGCGTAGGATAGCGCAAAGACGGGCGATCTAGGCATTATGGGCAGGTCTGGGCAGATATGAGAAGCTTAACGATGGCCGGCAAGGGTAGCGTTCCCCAAGGGCGACTAGCGGCCGGCGGCGATGGCGGAGCAGATCAAGGACTGGTTACTGGTCACCATCGTGGGAGTCAGCAAGTGAACGAACGAGCGAGAGGGGCGTGGGTGCGCGGTTGATACCGACCTACCTGATAGGTAGGATGAGAGATGTGAGTGAGTCTTCGTATTTTTGGTCAAGGAGGCCAGCCCAAATCCCCCCCTCTTTCCCATTCCGAGTTAGCGCCACCCTCACGTTGGATCGCAACACGAGACTTGTGGTAGGTCGCTCGCTCGCGTTGTTTTGTGGCTTTTGTAGGTGCCGGCCGCAATTCGGGGAGCACACTAATCCAGGGGTGCCGGGGTTCAACCCCCCTGCCCCTGAGCCACGCTTACCTTGATTAACCTCAGTTGGGTTGGTTCGAGATACCCTCGAAAACGATTATGCGGTGGGATGTGTCCAGGGGTAGTTTGCATATTGACAGCCTACGTTGTGCCTAGCTGGGCCGCAGAATCATGCAGTCTGTCATGTCAGTCTGTCAGTCGTGCGAGGTAGGGGTCTTCACCACGGGGAGGACCGACCCTCGGTGCGCAGCGTCAGCAGATAACGGAGGCTGCAGGACTTGTGCTTTTCGTACCTACCTACCTACCTTCCTACCTTATAGGAGGGATCCAGCCTGCCTGGTTGGTTGGTTGGTTGGTGAGGTGCCTATTCTAGGCATGGCATGGCCTAGCCTAGCCTAGCCTAGCCAGCTCTCTCCTGCGCGACAGCAAACTATTGATGCCATGTCAACGCTGTGCGTCTGCTGACACCAGCAGATATACTTGCATCCGTTTCCCAGTCTTACAGCATACGCGAATGCACTCACAGCAGAAACCTTGTGGATACCACCGGCCTGGGGTGGACGAATGAATCTTGTGTCGAACGAGGACGACGACGACGACGAGGACACAGACGTCTTGGTCCACGGTATCGCGGCAAAACCGGTCCAACGGCATCTCGCAGCCTGATCTGATCCGGCGACTGAATTCTGGTATCCAACCAAACGCCGCCAATCTTCGTTCGCGCATGGCCATCCGTCGAGCCTACTCCATCGCCACCAGTGAGTCTCTGGGAGACCGCTCTCGCTTCATCGCCCTGCCAGTCTGAAAAGGGCGTCTCACCCGCCGTCACTATACGCGTTATCGCTGCCAAGCCGCCGTTGCAGTGTCAACCTCGACCCGATTGTTTCTTGCAATTGCAGCCCGACTGAAATCGGGCAAAGCTGAAAGATTGGCCTGCAGCCATCTCATGCATGAGAATTCTGTCAGACGAACATCCGATCGAGGCAACGGCCAAATTACGGATGGGGACGCCACCGCAATTGATTGTCAAGGCGGCCAAGCGTGGCTTTTACTAGTGGAAACTAACTAGCGTTTCCCCGTCCCACCTACTAGGTAGGAGAAGTGAAGAGGCAAAGGGGCTGCTGAAGTGCCAGATTGCTTATTAAACGATGGTCAACCGGAAAGCCATTGTCATGGCCTAACCCCCCGGTTTTTGCGGTCCAAGTCGCCAACGGTCGTGTTGTTCGGAATCGCACAAGATGAAGAATTACTCCCCGACCGGCCACAATCCGACAGCACGGCCAAAACCTGCGGACGGTAAGGCTGAACGGAGAGACCCCAGGCTAAACCATACGTTTCAATTCGCTGCCGTAGGGACACAGAGAGGCGCACAAAGAGTATCACAAATAGGATTGGGTGACTAGCTTTTGCAACCCAGTTGTACGGGAGGGAAATTTACCGCCGGCTCATGTTCGAATGCGCTGGTCCGCGGTTCGACGTTGTACTTTCTTGGAAGTGCTTGACATTCGTGGCGTGAGAATTGTCGTTTCAACGTCGTGACCATGGGAGTGGCTGTTTCATCTTACATACAGCGCGCTCCCATGGATATCCGCCAGCCCGCAGTATTGGGCTTCCATGGACGCCAGGGACCGGAAGCTCGGTGCCTGTCTCGACAGATGCGGGGCCGGCCTGGTGCACATCCCCCGAACATCCCCGCGTTCAACTCGAGCCGGATCACCGATATGGCATTCTGGGCAGGCTCACAGCGTACTGGTACGACCCGGGTAGAGCAATCAAATGATCGACCCTTCCAGCAAGCCACACAAGCTTCCTGCAGCCACCCGAACGCACGCTGCACATGCGCCATGCGCCCCAACCATGATCGCTAGCTCTTCAGAGGTAGTCCATAGAGGGCAATACGTGTACATAACAGCCGGCTCGAATTTGGCAATCGCACCCTTGAACGATCGAAATTCTCGGGACGAGCAGGCATGGCGAGAGTCGATAAACGCGGCCGTTTCTCATCGTTTCATCAGCTAACACAACCAGCCATCGCTTCCCGGCAGTGCAACCGCTACGACGTCTACAACTGCTACAACCGAGCTGGGCTCGAAGGCAATGACATAATGCGCCTGCTATGAGACAGCCAAATGCAGCTTGACGTCTACTTGCGGCAACTCGGCAGCTCGTCTCCGACCGGGCTCAAGTTTGGCAAACAACTTGGCAAACGGGGAGGGAAGCACGCACAGTGTTGGCTGTTGTCTTTTCTCCAACCGTGCAACCAAGGACTGTTCTTCACTCTTTTCCGGTCTTCTACTGACATGTAACCTACACTGTACATGAAGACCATCACGTGAGTCTCGAGCGCCAATTCTTCACGTCCGTGGAGAAACCCCGACAGATGAAGGGGGGAGCAGGTGATTTGGGCTGCGCCAGGTCCACAATAATCTGGCACCGTGAAGAGGGACATCTCTAGACCAAACCTGACGGGCAAAGAGTGCAATCGTTGCGTATTGATTAGATCATGACCCTCATGAAAAGGACGGACCCTACAGTTGACCCTAGCCCGCCAAGGATCTTTGTCGACTCGCCGGGACCCGACGGTTTAAAGCGAGACATTCCAATACTCAGAGCGACGCGTACACCTGGCACTCTGACTCTCATTCACGCTGGCCGAGCGTGCCCAGAACCGAATCCGGCGGGTCGGATGGGGTCTCGGGTTGAGAAACATGTTCCAAACGTGCGACGGTCAATCATGATGTGGGCATTCCCGGTAGCTTAGAGCCGGTCCTATGAAAAGGGTAAAAGGGAAAGAAACAAAAACTTCCACCGGGAGTTGTCAAGAACCGAAATCCTCCTAGGGCCCAGGAATGATCCGAGTGGAGTATCCTAGAAGAGCTGAAACCTCTGCCCTCTCTAAACGATGTCCGTCTTGAAGCATCCCGGTGTGGAAGACTGCGTTTGTCAGTTATGAACACCTCATTCAACAACCAACCTGCTGAACTGGCCTTTCGCCTAGCTTCCCATGCTTGCCGTGGCCCACCCGAGGAAACCTGGACTGTGGACTGTAGACAACCAGCGAAGGAGACGGAGAGTTAAAAATGGGAATACCCTAGGAGCAGACCGATCGCGATCCCCAATCATCTGCCCTGCGAAGCCACACTTGTATTGTGGCCGTGACGGGTGAGTGGAGAATCCGTCCTCGGCCCGGCCCAATCAAGCCATCGGATGCCCCTCCAGGACATCTGACATCATACCCCCGTCGAGGCTGTGGGTTGGAGGGGTTCCATTCAGCCACAACGCTCGTCATCAAACCGCAAGCAGCGGCCCGTCCGAAGACCTGACGCCATCCCTCCCCTCCATTGACTTTGGACTGAGGAGTTTGTGTGGTGAAGGGGGGAAAGGGAAGCTGTTTATTCCATGAACAGCTGGCCAAGGACAGTGAGTGCACTAAGGTATCCCTGGACTTGAACCGAACAGGGAATACCTGTATGTACCTCGCCACGATCGACGCAATGCGGATCGGCAGACAGAGGAAACCATTTGTTACTACCGGCGTACGTGGGGAGGCAGCCCTGTTTCTCTCCCTGCTTTCTTTTAGAGTATTAAGGGTCTCGACCTCCCCCGTTCGACCTTCTCGACTCTACCCCGATCCCACCTGTTCATTCATCCTGTCAAACACCTTGTCAAGGCAGGTGACAGCCGACCACAAGCGACCTTTCTTTCATCTCTGCTCAGACAAACGTCAAGCAAAACCACGTATCCGCTAAACAAACTCTACACCAAACTAATAGTTCCGCCCGCAACCATGGGCTTCGCCTTGAAATTCCTCCAGTGGTTCATCCGCGGCGTACAGCTGGGCTGCTCGATCCTCATCCTCGGCATATTCTCCTACTTCCTCGCAACCCTGCACAACCACTCTCTCCCGATCGCCACGTCGATCCGCGCCGTCGAGGGCATCTCTGGCGCCGCGGCCCTTTACACACTCGCAGGCCTGCTCCTCTTGTGTTGCCTCGCCGGCCGCTCCTTCACCTCCTTCGTCGCCATCGTCTTGGACGTTGCCTTCATCGGCGCCTTCATCTATGTTGCCGTGGCTAACCGCGGCGGCGCCAGCTCGTGCTCTGGTACCGTCAACACGCCCTTTGGCGACGGCCCCGCCGACGGGGAGCCCACCAACACCGGCAACGAGGGCTGGACGCATCTTCCCAGTTTGCGTACCGCTTGCAAGCTGCAAACCGCCTGCTTTGCCGTCTCCATCATCGCCATGTAAGTTTCCCTCACCTTGACAACGAGGATCATAACACTGTTACTGACCCACCCTTCAGAATCTTCTTCATCATCTCCATCCTTGTCGAGGTCGCCCTTGCCCGTCACCACAACAAGGAGAAACGCTTCGGCCCCAGCCCCAAGAACAACTACACCTCGGGTTCTGGCGCCAAGCCCGGCTTCTTCAGCAGCTTCCGCCGCGGCAAGCGTCCCGTCGCCGAGCCCAACGAAAACGCCCTGCCCATGCACGCCAGCCCCGACCAGGTCCGCACCAGCTACGCCACCGAGACCACCGCCGTCGGACATGAGCCGGTATACCCCAAATACGAGGGCGCTTACGCCACCAACACCATTGCCGGCAACAACGGTTACAACCACGGCCAGGAGACGGGTACCACTGGCCCTACGCACCCGCCCAACAACTACCAATACAACGACGGTGTCTACGACAGGGTCTAAACGAGCCTGCTGACTGGCCTGCAAAGCGAGCATCAGAGAACGAAAAGGGAAATTTGGTAATATGAATGTAACAACGAAATGACACCAGTCAAGGAAGGAAATATACCCAGGGATTAAAGGAGTCTTGCATGTCGCGTAGGTAACCGACAGCCGTTGCTAGTTCTATCGTGAATCGTATAATGATTGTCCGAGGACATATGTCAACAATTGAACCTACGTGTTTGCATCGATATCGTGAACATCACCAGCAGGTTCAACGTGTGTCAGGCTGGGTGCCAAATGTTGACACGCACACGTCATATAGCATCATTCGCCCAAACGCTGGCGGTAGCTAAGCCAGGCTTCAATAGGGTGCCGCACGACGGCCAACTTCCGCCCGCATCCGACGAGATTCGACCTATGCCACATCAAGGGCTCTTGCACGATTCAAAGGGTTCAGTAACCTAAACCAGACACTTATCTAGGCGTCAGCAAAGCTCGTCACCCGCAGACGGCAGGGTCTTGTCACGACCATCTGGCCCTCTGGTCTCACTCACTGTTTGCGCCGTCTTCGGCCCCCACGTCCGCCCAGTTCATGTCCAGCTTCTCCAGCTCCCTCGTGAAAAAGTCCTGCTCCTCCCGCAGGGCGGCTCGCAGCTCGACGGCGATCTTTTCGGGATACCTGTGCACGTTGTACCAATGCGTCAGGCTGCGCACCGCCTGCTCCAGCGGCAGCGCCGAATCGACATCGGCGTCGACGTCGCTCCCAGCCAGCCACTCGTCGCGTAGCTCAGGTCGGCAGTGGAGGTACACCGCCGTGATGACGCGCATATTGCTCTGCCGCCACTTGCGCCCGCAGTATGGCACCTGGTTCTTGAACAGCTTCAAAGTATAGAGTCGGAGTTCTGGCTGGGGAATCTTGAGGGACTTGCGGAGAATGTTGGCCGACTTGTACTGCACCAGGAGCAGGTTTCGGTGGGCCTTGTGTTTGCAAATCTTCTGCATGATCCGGAGGTAGTTGATGAGTGAGAAGAAGTTTCTCCTCGAGAAGTCGGTGATCGGCTCGGCCGGCAGGTCATTGACGGGGTATCCGAGCTCGTCGACCTCGGGCCGCACCGCAGCTTGCCCCTCGAGCTTAGCGCTATCGTCGCTGTCGCGCGTCGCCGCCGTGGTTGCCCGAGGTGGTGACCGCCTCCTCTTAATGGGCGGAGGCGCTGCTTCGTCTTCGCTCTCCTCCTCGGGCTCTGCCTGAACAGGCGGCTTCTCCTTGGATTTTGATCGTAGGTTGCAGAAGTGGAAGAAGCTAGATGGGTCAGCTTGTATTGTATAGACACCCCGAGTCCGCACGCACCTGTTCTCGAGTCTGTCCGTCTTGCTGTCCACCACTTGCTGGACATCCTGATGCGCGAATAGCTTGAGGACCAGGGGGAGGTAGTTGGAATCGAGCAGAAGCTGTGTCATATACTCGAATTTGAGAACGTCTGGGTCCTCGTCAGCATACGCCTCGCAACATCAACCAGTGCTACGTACGTGAGACTCTAAGCCACTTCAGCAGGAGGAGCAAGATAGCAGTTATGGCTTTGGTGGTGATCTCTCTGGACCTCGCCGCATCCACTTCCTCAGGGGTCATCTCGGGCGGTTCAGGACCCGACTGTGCCGAAGAAGGGTCCTGGGATTGCTGTTGCCGGTTGGGCCCGGGGCCGCCGTTCATGCCGGCGGCCCCTCTACCGGCCATACTCGGGTGCTGTTGTGCTGCGGCAGGCTGGGACAAGACAGCAGTGACGTTCAAGAGGATCGGCCTCAGGAGGACGATCACGAGTGACTGCAGGTGAGGAAGAGACTCCTTCTGTAGAGAAGTTAGCCATGTCCCACTTTAAGGTTCCGGTTTACCCACGTAGAAGCTCTCGACGGCAAGTAGTCGACGCTTGACCTCCTCGTTCACTCTTTCTGCTGCAGGACCGCAGTCGATTTCTGGTTCTCGCATCGACAGCCGTGCTTCCATGCGTTCCTCGGCTCTCGTCTCGGCCTTGAACGCAGCAATTTCTTGTTTCTCTTCCAGGCTGAGCCCTTCAAGGTCGAGATCATCAACATCGTCGTCACTGTCATCTGCTTCCCATCCTCTCTCGAATTTCAGGAAGCTCTCGCGTTCTCTCCAGAGCTGACGTGTCGCGCGTGTCATGCGAACTCGCTTGGAGAATAGTTCGCCCGCCTCCAGGATGGACGCGGGAATGTCGCTGCCCTCCCATCGGCGACCGACAAGTAGTTCCTGCAGTCCAGCCCCGCCTTTACCTCCGGCGCTGTTGCTTGTAGCGTCCAGAGGTGGGTACATGAAGGGGAAGTTCTGATTCGTCTGGTAGTTTTGTTTCTTACCGCCCTTGCCTCCAACTCCAGGAGACGGAGGTGGCGAAGGGGCGGGTGTCGCGATGTGAACTGGTTGATGCAGGATAGAGGCGCCGCTACTTTGAGGGTTGGGTGGTCCAGGTACGAATCCCATCGCTGCACTAGTCCTGGTGGGGTGGTTAGGAAGAGGGGGCAGGAGGGTTGTGTTCTCCGGCTCGAGAGGGATGAGGGTCCTCGGCGGCACGTAGGCCGGGTATTTGGAGGTGATTTCTTGTCGAAACACATGGTAGTCCAAGGGCGACGCGGTGATGACGTCCTTAGATTTCGCGTTGGGGGATTCGCTTGTGGCCTTCTTGACCTCGTCTATTTCTTGCGTGCCACCAAAGACCAGGAGAATGGTCTTCCAGAACAGCAGGAAGATCTAGAAGAATTAGACGGAGTCGTCCACGGTTTCGGCAATCGTACCTGGCTGGATGGCATCAAGTTGCCATCGTCCCAGCGCAGCTTGGAGACTGCTAGAGACATGAAATCGACCAGGCCGGGCTTCAGAGAAACTAATAGAAGGTTAGATGTGTCCCCCTCCACGTGCGGCCAACTTATGCTTACGAAGTTCAGATCTTGTAGTTTCGAGCTCCTTCGGGAAGCTCAATGCCTCCTGAATGATAACGTAAACGATTGTCATCAGGTTGATGAGCTCATCCTGGGCCTCTTGGGCACCACCGGGCTGCGCCAGTCGGGTATCGTCCGACCTGGTCAGGTTAGCCACAGGAGCGACATTGTAACCGAACAACGTACCAAAACACATTGAAGCAGCCCTGCAGGGCCTCCCAGACGATAGCAATGCCGTTCAGGGATGTAAGGAAGGCGATGCTTGATCGTATCGCCTCCAGCTGGGACGCGCTCGCGGCTGACCTCCTGTCTCCCACTGTAGCCGGAGTAGAGGTATCGCCCCATCGACCCAGAACCAAGTACAGAATCTTTCCAATGGACGCAGAACGTTGTGCGGGGTCCTTGGCTTGGAGACCATCCAGGGCGTCTTGAGTGAACTTGATTTTGGTCTGGTATTCCGTCTCTTCCCAAGTCGACTGGACATCGTATTCATGCTGCCACTTCCACTCGAAGGCCCTCTGGGCAGCGTTTAGCCGCACCCACTGCCAGAACTGGTACACGAACCACTCGTCTATCTCCTCGTCGTGCGAGCCCATGTCGTTGTAGACAAAGTCGTAGGCGACAGGTTCGCCGCGGCTGAACTCGGCGACGATTCGCCTCAGTTGCAACAGCGACAGCGAGTCGGTTGGCTGCGGTTGGTCGGAGGGCGCGGGAGGCATCGGAGCTGGGGGGTCTGGTGCCGGCGCAGGAACGGGTGAGGGTGCAGAGGAGTTCCTCTGCAGAGATGGCCTTGCCGCATGTGAAGGGGGCGGGTCGCTGGCATCGGGGCCGACGTCTGCAACGACGGCGTCGACGACATCGCCGGCCGGCGGGGGCTCCTTTTCGACGGGGGCGCCCTCGTTGACAGGCCTCGAGGGCCACAAAGAGTTCATCCTGGAAGGAGGCGAAGGTGGTTCGAATGGTCTATCATGCTCTAGACGGCTGTCGGAGGGTCGGCGGCGGTGAAGGTTGGTTGAGTCAATGTGATCATTCGAGGATACGCGTCGAGAGCATAGGCGATCGCGTTGCACAAGACAAAATCATACTTAACCGCGGAAGGAAGTGTTAGGTAGCGCGGTGAAGATGCAGCCTCAAGCGGGATGCAGTTTACGCTGCAGCTTCTGATTGGTCGCCAGCCAGCTACCCGGTGGTTTGGCGGGGTGTGGCTGGATCTGCAAACCCCAGCTTCAGGCATTTGACAGCCAGATGGCAAATGTGGCTGCTCATCGCTTATCTCTTATCTTCAGGAATCTTTTCCAGTGTCACAGTCCGACACCAAACTCCCCTAATAAGCCGCTCAAGGCCGCTCACGATCGTCTCATGGTGCATACCTAAGCATCGTCCGATAGCACCCCATAACCGGCGGCCCAATAGGCAATTTTCCTTAAGACGATTAATAGCCACGCGGACATCCGAAGGGTTAACTCGATTGAAACAATTCTCCGCGAAGATAGAGGCCGCAAAGCGATACGGCAAGTCGGATGAGACAAATAAGAACAAAAGCATGAAGAACAAACTCATTCGGTATCATGGTCTTGGGTGTTCTTAGAGTCCCACCGCAATTGTACCCAAACGACGTCAGCGACTTGTCACGGTTCCGCGGCAGCAAGCGCAAGCCACAGCAGGTGATCCACAGCGGTGAATAAGCACCGAGATGCTGCAATCGTCACTAATAATACATAGCCCCGCTGACAGAAGAAGCCTGCTTCGAACTCGGGCAGCTTTTACCTATCATCACTGCGTTCCCACCGACCGAATCTCACCAAGGTAAAAATTGTTCGGAACCAAAACCCCCCTCCCCCCCCCTCTCTCTCTCTCGCGGGGACCGCGGGTTATCGTCGCAACCTGGACCCTGGCTTTTGCTCAGACGTCTTTGCGGTAAACTGTAAGTCCTCCGAGTCGCAAACGTAATTGTAGCCCAATTGCCTCACAACCACCAACGACGGTTCACCCGTTTGCAAACTCTCATTAGCAACGGCAATCTCTATAAAGTTCCGATTAATATTTAACTCGGCCTGGCATTCAACGCTTCTGCATCACATAACCTCTTCCGACACTCCTTCCCAGATCTGCACTGACACCGTTCACGAACAATAAGCGCAATAAACCTAGGTACCCCCGCGCTCTCTACGGCTTCTAGAAGGTTTCACACTTCCCCATCACCGCGACGCTCCCACCCTCGAATATGGGTGCCGAGGCAGCGAGCGATGAGAAAGAGAAGCGCGTCGGCTTTGAGGAGGACGAGGACGCTCATTCGAGTGGGAGCGATGACGACTATCAGAAGGCCGTCGAGGTATGTGATCCATGGCCCTGCTGCCTCTCAACGGGACAACCTGCTACGAGCATAATACTAATGCCTGCCAGGTCACATTCGACCCTGGCAATCCGTACCGCCGCAAAAGCTCGCTGGTAACGTCTGAAATTGGTCGGCCTCTGCCGCGCCACCCGAGCAGAAGAACTGAGTGCATCGTCCACCAGTTTCTCGAAAGCCAGAGGAAGGCCCGCGACGCTGTCGCCTCAGCCAGCAACCATGGATCCAGGTCCAACTCAGCCTCGAGCACTTCCAAGGCGAATGATCACTACTACCACGGCCATCCCACTTACGAGAGCCTTAACCGGCAAGCGGGCGCCAAGAATTTGTCTGGGCAGACTGGCATCTCCAAGACAGTCGATTCTAAGGGGTGCGCCGCGAATCAGAGAGCCTCGGTTCTGGCAACAGACAGCCCGGAAGACAGCGACATTGGCCAGGCGGATGAGAAGTCCTGGCGCTCTGAAATAACCAAGCCTGCTTCGCAAATCGACCTAACGCAGTCCGGCGACGAAGACGAACTGCATAGCCGACTACTTACCAAGAAGCAATTAAGCGAAATGGCTTGGGGAGTTCGCGAGCTCAGCAGACGTCTCAGTAGCATGCGCATCAGGTTCCGCGTCAAGACCATCTTCCTCTTAACCAAGATACATGATGCAGATTTGATCATTCGGACCCGGGAGTTGACCAAGTGGCTTCTTTCGTTTGACCGAGACGTTAGTTACACCGTCTACGTGGAGGAAAAGTTCAAGGATAACAAAAGGTTCAACGCGTCAGGCATGGTCGAAGAGCTCAGCAAAGAAGCTCTCGATGCGGGACAACCGCAAAGCAAGGCCAATCACGATGCCATCTCCAAGCGTCTGAGGTACTGGGACGAAGATATGTGCCGCAACCGGCCACACATGTTCGACTTCGTCATTACTTTAGGCGGCGATGGCACTGTTCTCTATGCCAGCTGGCTATTTCAGCGCATCGTACCACCAGTCCTGAGCTTCGCTCTCGGCAGCCTCGGCTTCCTGACAAAATTCGACTTTGAGGAGCACCGCACCATTCTCGAGAGTGCCTTCAACAAAGGCGTCACGGTTAGCCTGCGTCTGCGTTTTGAGGGTACGATCATGAGAAGTCAACAAAGGAAAAAGCTGGCGAACATTGAAGAAAGCAGCTCCAGCCAGGATGAAGATAGACCGAAGCCTGACCTTGTCGAGGAACTAGTAGGCGAGGAGAGAGAGGACGAGCATACGCACAAGCCAGACGGGACTTTTGAGATTCTTAATGAAATCGTCGTGGACCGCGGCCCCAATCCAAGTAAGTCGCTGACCAAGATTTTCTGCCGGCTAAATGCTAGATCGCTGACCCATGGACCCCAAATAGCAATGTCCTATACGGAAATATTTGGCGACGATGAGCACTTCACCTCCGTCTTGGCCGACGGCATCTGTGTTTCGACTCCGACGGGTTCGACCGCCTACAACCTGGCAGCCGGCGGCTCCCTCTGCCACCCAGAGAACCCAGTTATGCTCGTCACCGCCATCTGCGCACATACACTCTCCTTCCGCCCAATCATTCTACCAGACACCATTGTCCTTCGTATAGGGGTGCCCTACGATGCAAGGACCAACTCTTGGGCCAGCTTTGACGGCCGCGAGCGTATGGAGCTGTTCCCTGGAGATTACGTTACCATCAGCGCCAGTCGCTATCCTTTTGCAAGTGTTCAAGCCCAAGGCCGGCGAAGCGAGGACTGGGTCAACAGCATCAGCGGTAAGCTGGGCTGGAATACGCGTCAGAAACAAAAGGGGTACATGGAATGGGATAAATAACCCGTTTTGCCAAAGCTGTGTAGCCGACGGCGCAGAGAGCACCCCAGAGGTCAAGAGGCATCGGGTAGTGACATTCCGAACGAGTGCCCTTTGTGCTTGTCAACGTCAGGGTCACATGCAATGAGGATTGGCGCTTGACGCCCTTTAAATCATGCCTTATTGCGTGGGCCACCTAGGGACCTGCGACCTCCCATGCCTCTAAACGCCAAGACTCCCAAACCCTCTCTGGCTGGAGTCTTCCAACAAGCCGAGTACGAAGACCGACAAGGTCAATCAACGTTAACCTGGGCTTTGCCACAACAAAGTCCGGTCGCAAACCACCTCTCCCGTAAAGTGTCTCTGCGGGAAAAATGAGGTTGCTGAGGGGGAAACCAATCTTCTTGGCAAACTCCGCCCAAACTGCCCTGTTTAAAGTTTTTTTCGGCTTCGCCTCCAGAAAAAAGCATCATTGCAACCCTACGGATACATCATCCTACTCATTCCACGCACACTAGGCAAGGTGGCATGAATGCAACCTAGCGCCTCTACCCTTCCATCAGCGACCATCACACGTGGGGACTAACTAGGCGGAGGCCCCATTGTGCACGAGTAAACATGCCCAAAAAGTCATTTCCCATCAGCCGGGAGAGAAAGAGGCCTTGCTGGAGCTAGCACGGGCCCGACCTGCCAGGCCAATAACGCCAAAACGACTCGGTCGGTCAGGCTAAAACACTGGCCGTCGGCACCCGTCCTGGTCTGACATACAGGGAGGGTTGAACTACGCGCAGTGCGTTATTTCCCGTGCCCCCACATCTCGTAGAATAGGGGAGTCCCCCGCAGGCATTTTCTCCCACAACGGAAACGCTTCATTTCTCCTATTGGCCTCGATGTAGCGTCTTGGCGAGGGTACCGCCGCCAACTGTCAAGACCTTGCGGCTCTGAGGGATTTCTGACGTTGCTGCGACTTCCGGCGGTGGCTCACAGAAAATTGTGACGTCTCACCACCCCAGATCTCACCTCACAACGACTCGAAACCGATCGGCATATGCACATCGACTTGTTAGGAATAAAGTGTCGTATTTTCTTGTTTTATTTAGCCTTTTTTTTCTTTTTTGGCAGTTGCAGTGATAGTAGAGTACTCAGCTCCTGCCTGTGCTTATTCATGCCGCGACGGATCCCGCGGACACGAGAGACAGTCACATGCCCGCTTTGGGATGAGAAATGCTTGAGGGGCTTTTCGTCGATTCAATCGTGGATGCTGGGACGGGGAAAAAAAGAAGAAAAGACCAAATAGGCATGGAGAGGGATATGGTGATGTGCTGGACAAGGTAGAAATGGTATGGGCGGTCCTTTCTCTCCTCGTGTACACGGAAACCAGGCCACGCTCAACACTCAATGCGCCGTCCATTTTGGAAGAATAATATAGACCATGTTAAAATTCATAATCTCTGTGATTTGCTATACACGCCGCATGCCCGGGAATTATCTAGAACGCGAAACCCACCCAGCATCCAACCACTTTCCAAACTGCATTGATATCATGACTAAAACAAGAAAGAAAAGAAGAAAAAAAGACAGAGCCGAGACCAGAAAACTTGGATGTGTGTGCGCGCGTGCGCGGAATCGGTATTTATCTTATCCTGTTGCGATTGCGCATTGTAATGAACCCCTCACTCGGCGAGAGAGAGAGAGAGAGAGAAATAATAAGTGAGGATCTCGACGCAAGGGAGATTAGGGCTGAGGCCAGGAATCGTCAACAGGATTGGGACAAATGAGAAGAGCAGATATCATCCACTTTTTCTCATTGTAGGAACTTTTTTTCTCCATCTTTTTTCATCCGAATAGGCTCCAAGAGAGGCTCATTTACTGCTGCTCATCGACCTCGTCGGCCTCGGTCTCGACAAACGTCATGGTGACGCCCTCGCCGCTGACGTTCAGGTTGACGGTGTCAATGGCACCGCTGCTGACGCCCCTCGCGGCAAGCTCCTCTTGCGCGCGCTTGACGACGTTGTTGGAAGTGGCGGGGACGACCTGGGCAACGGGGGCGGCGGGGTCGCGGGCAACGAGCTTATCGGAGGTCATCTCAACGCCTGGTCGCATTGTTAGTCGGGCTCTGAGTTTGTTGATGATACACGGTGGTGCTTACTTACCCTCGGGAACGCCGGAGCGGACGTACATGGTAGTGACCTTGGCACGGCGGCGGGGCTGCTGAGCCTCATCGGCGCGGGCCTTGACCCTGCCGGCGGCACGCTCGCCGCCGGCACCAGCTGGAGCAGCGCCAGCTGGAGCAGCGCCAGCCTGGTTGTCGACCTTGATGCCAACTCCGGAGCCACCCTCGCCAGTGCCGAGATCGATCTTCGGGCCCTTGGTGAGGGCGACCTCAGCGAACTTCAGAGCGCGGTCGAAACCAGCCAGGTCTCTCTTCTCACCGGCGGCGTGGGACTTGCTGAGCTGGACGCGAGGAGCGATCTCCTTGCCCATACCCTGGAGAGCAGCGATGGCCTGGGCCTAGATGTAGAAAACGCAAATGTTAGATGATGTTGGTCTGATTAAGTGCAGGTGTCCGTGTGCTTCCCGCACCCCACGGACTCGGATCGCTAGAGTGACTAACCTCGTTGGCCTGGTTGTCCGAAGAAGTAGCAGTAACGGGGGTAGCGCCGTCCGAGACTGAGGCGATGGACGGAGCCTGCTGGTTCTGCTGAATCTCCTGGGGCTGAGACTGAGGCACCGCAGCAGCAGTAGCCGGGGCCTCGGCGGCCCTGCCAGCACCTTGGCCAGCACCAGCCGCCTGGCCAGCACCAGCAGCCTGGCCAGCACCCTGGGCAGCATTGACTGCCGCGCCCTCAAGTACGTTCATCAACTGGGAGACATCGCTTTTACCGCCGAATGAAATTTCACCATCACCCACCACCAAGGCAGGAGAGTAGGCACCAAGGTTGATGTTCAACGGCAGGGCGTTGACTTGAGCGGCAAGGCCGGCAAGGGCAAAGATGTAGTAGTTAACCATATTGTCGGTCGGTTCGGGTAGTCGGACTGTCTTGCGTGTGATTCGGCTAGGACGGCTTTGGGGGAGAGGGGCGATGATCCACGGGGCTTTGTGATACTAGATAATAGGCGTAAGCGAGGTTGTATAAGGAAACGACCAGCGGAAGAAGTAAAGTGTTTTAGTGGGTTTTTGTTTTTAAGTTGTTAATGAAAGAGGAAAACCGAGAAGAGACAGGATACCAGTCGAGCGCAGCTAAGGAAGAAGTAAGAGAGACAGGAGAGAAAAACACAGGAGGGTTTAGCTTTCATATATCTCCCCACACGACGAGATGAGCGAGACGAGACTGTAGACCGGCGGCGTGCTTGGGACGCAGTCGCCAGAATGCCAAGAAACAGATATCCGCCACAAACCTCGTCTTGTTAGTCGCGGGCCCTCAGACATGACCAAAAAGGCCTTCTGCCCGGGGTGGGCCCTAGATCGATCCGGTATGGAGGCACAAGGGTCTTGGACTTGCTGAAGGGATGGGATTGCCCAGCTGGAAAGCTCCGAATACTGCCATGGGACGTCTGGCTTCTCCAACTTGGCTATCCACCGGCGGGGCCAGGGGAGTCGAGAGTACGGTACAAGCAGCGAAGGACGCAATGAGGCATGAAACGCAGGTGACACCAGAGGCAGGCGGCGGGTCAACTTGACAGGCCCTGTTGACATGCCCATCTGCGTGCGTTGTGAGGGCGACTCGAGGCCAAGCTCGAGGGAAGCACCTAGACCTGACTAGGGGCGGTCTTGGCATCGTCGCCGTGCCTCTATGCTATGGCCCAGAATGTAAGGTAGGATGCCAATTTTGGCCCAGAGATCCACGCTCTGATGTTGCCGGGGCGGGGGTAGCCCCAACCTCGGACGCGCAGTGAGATCCGACTCGACTCACTCGCCGTTGGTCCAGGGACGCAGCATTCGAAGTGTGTGGGTCAGTCGCTCTTGAGACTATGCCAAGAACTCCTGCGATGGCGACTAGGACGTGCACGGCGACGATGCTACCTTGCTACTTCTCTTCTTTCAGCGGCTTGGATGAACGAGACGGGGTACAGGCGGAGATTCAGAAGATAGATGAAATGAGGCTCTCAACTCCAAAAGCATTATTGCAGTGCCAAGGGGGCGGGTTCTCCTCTTGGCACTTGACGGGTCGCCGTGCGGCCGGTGTCGTCTTTTGTCTGGCAGGCGGCATTGCATGGATGCAGTATAGTAGTTCTTGGCCCCCGTTGAAGGTGTGATGGCCAAGAAGCACAAGAGATCTCCCCGGTATTGGCGCCGTCGACCGAGTTCCCAAGCCTGCCAAGGGCAATCATCCAGTGCCCGACCGTGTATTCTGATGGGCCGCGGAAGAGAAGGAAAAAAGAAATCAGTGTCCGGTGAGGCACTCGGGGCTGCCAAACGAACAACGGGGGAACTGAATCGGGGTTGTTTCCTATGCCGAGTCGTGCCTGCTGCGGCAAAGGCCACCCTTGTACCGGACGCTGAAATGGCGTCCCGTTCGAATGTTTCCTCGATGCTGGGTCACAGTGGAAGGAATCTCGCCCAGTGGTCAGCGGAAGGGCAAACACACGACAGTCGAGTCCCAGTGGTTGGCCCATTGAGAATTATGAGAATGAGTACCTAGCCCCATGCGAGAACCCCGTGGGACGGCCATCAGGCAAAAGGGGCCCAGGTAGGAGGTATGTAACGCGGCCTTGGGTCGAGTAGGCAGAAAAGCGGGATGCAGGATGCAATGCCGAGAGGGCGGATGAGGTCGACCGAGGCGGGATGCAAAATCTGCAGTGAGTACCTAGGTAGGTACATACTGCATGTGGCATGTGCTGGTGCGACACTCATCCCATACCCCCGTCCGTGTCTGAGACCTCGGAGTTGCGTGATAGGCACCGACCGACCGTTGTGCGGAGAGCCGCCTCGTGTCTTGTTTGCTCGGGTTCCGTTCCGTGGCCAATTTTAGCATCGCATGTCGGACGGGCAGCCCCTTGTTTTATTGGCGACGAACGGCGAAAGAGCCTGTTTAGCGGTTCTATGCAGTATGGGTTCCCTTCCCCGGCGGGGGCGAACATGCACACACCAGACCGGCCTTGTCTTGGACGAAATGGGTTGTTCACATTAGATACTAGGACCGAGCCTGTATACTATCAAAGTCAACCGGTGGCGATCGAATCAGTGATGTCCCTTGTAGGTGTCAGAACCGGATGTGGGTTTTAATCAATGTCGTCGTAGAGTGTTTCCTTGTGGCCTGTTGTTTTCTTTTTTGTCTTGTATTATTTTTTTCTGCAGCACAGTGAAGCGAGGGGGTGTCTGGGTTGCCACTGCTTGCCTGTGAAATAGGCACCTGTAGGTAGGTATGTCATTTCCGATGCCCTGTTGCCAACTACAATATGCCAATCCTAATCAGCTCTTGCCTGCACCCTCAATCCGTACCTTACCTTAGCGCAGTTACTAGGTAGGTGCTTTAACTTGCCTTGCACCTGCCTCGGGCCGCACATCAATGGGAGCAGTTGCTATGTGTACTTCCTAGTAGGTAGGTTAGGTAGTAAAAGTCATGTCCGAATTGACTTCGACTTAACGTTAGGCTTGCGTACCAAGAGGCATCGTCGTTGCCACCATCTTAGTTTGATACCCTGTCTGAGGTGCAGCTGCCACGTTGTATTCTAGAGGAGAAGAGGGAAAGAACAGACAAGACAATCAACACTAGCCCAGGCCGCGGAATGAACGGTCTTGGGAGGCCAATTCAAGTCAAGCTTCGAGGCTCCAGCGACCCCGTTAACTTGGCTTTCCGGGGAAGCTATCCTCCCGCCATCATTGGGCCAGTGAGCCGATGTTGATGAAAAGGTTTTACCAAGACCATCCATCAATCGGCGATGCTCTTGGCAACGCTCTTGGCTGCGTCGTGGAGTTGCCAGCCAGTACGTAGTATGCAGTACTCCGTCCAAACAAGCATGTCAACCATTTGGTCTGCTGCCCGTGCAGACTTACTCGAGTCGAGGCCTTGCAAAGTAGCCTCCCCCGGGGAGACCCAAAAATTGCCGCACTTCTTACGAATCCCTTCGAATTGATTGTGTTTGTTTCGAAAATTGGCACCTAACCAACATACGTTTGTCTGGCTAATCCATCTTGGATGGCCTGGGTCGGCGCAATAACACCCCCTGAAAGAGTCCAAGCACGCAACCAGGCAAAACCCCTCGACTGCAACGTCGGCCGTCGACAATTATTGCCCTTCTGCAACCGCCGGCAGAGGAAGCAAGATTGTACGGAGCTGCCACCCCACCGAGAGCGAGCCTTTTGCCCCTGACATTTGGCCCGATGGTCACCCACCAGAACTGCGAACGTCTCTGATGGTTGCACGTCTCCCCTCCCTTCGGCCGACACACTAGTTTACGTCTGGTAGGTAGGTATGGCCTCTGAGGATTGTGCAAGGTCTCGTCGATGCCAAGATGCCAAGAATCACACACTTCCTTCTTTTCGGACGGATTCCCACCATCTTTGCCCTCAAGCTTCTGTCATCCAGGCCCATTCTGCGCAATCCTCGTTGATATCAGGTCGGCCAAGACGGCAGGACGGCGCCGCAATGCAACTGCAGCCAGCAGCACCTAATGGTTTGCCAAACCACCGCTACGGACTGCGCAGTACTTGGACGAGGCGCGCTCGCTTCACTCGTCGCATATTCTTTCCAATCCGAAAATAGCTCTTGACGCAGACGGCCTGAGACGTTGACGAATCTCGGCTGGTGGCTCGTTGAGACTCTTGAACGAACCGGTCCATATGGGCTCTCCTCTCCGTTTATGCGTTCCATACGAGCTAGCCTGCCGGGACCCGATGCCAACATTGGGGCAACTTCTAAAATAAAAAAATAAAAAAATAAAAACCTCGAATGCCTACGGATCGTTACAAAGGGACACCCAGGCGTCCTCGTCTCAGGGACTGTCCTGTATCGCCCGAACCTTCCCAATGGGGCAAAATCCGCTTTTGTCATGCTAGTGTACCTTTTTTCACTCATCGCCCATTCATTACTCTCTTCCTGTTTGTTTGCTGGTTGGCTTGAGAAGGGTACACAGGTCTAGCTAGCGGTGCTGTAGACTCCTTCCCAAAACACATCCAAAACAGTGAAACATTTTGTGGGATGCTCGCCTAGCATTTCTCTTGTCGCCTATCGCGCACGCCAAGGCTGGGCCTCAGACGTGCCAGATAGTCTAGCCGGTCTGAAAGGGGCGGAAAGGAGCCCTGGGGGGCCTGGACCAACTACCAGTCAACGTTGACATCCTGACTCGTCTCCATAAGCTGTCACCTGCCGCCTACTCTATATTGCCAACGGATTATGGCAATATCCGGTTAAGACGCTCCCCTCTGAAAGTCTTGGCGGTATACTGCGTAGGTAGATTACGTACGGCTCAACCATATCTCGATGTCCACCCACTTTCCGACTGTTGTCGCTTGCTGGAATCCCACGCAATGTCTCCTCCAGGCTTTCTGCATCTAATTGAAAGGATTAATACCATGGGTCCGAGATTACAGTTTGCCCGACGTGAAACCCCTGAGCTACGTTGATGTAGTAGTAGCAGAAGCCGCGTCTGACCACCACCTTCCCGAAGAGGATATGAGCGTGGGGTTGCTGATCATAGGTAACAGTCTGAGGCTCTGAGCGACATTACGTCGTCAACCATGACACCGAAATTATCGACGGCAACATATTGATCATTAACTCGTTCAGTCAAACTATAGTGACATTACCCGAATCAGTGGTTGTCTTCTGACTCTTGCTAAAACCTCGTTACCACCGTCGTGGCCGCAGTCATGACGGCGAAAAGCTGTGCTGAGTCAATCACGCCTCATCGACCCGCGCACTCGCAGCGGAGAGATTGGTGTAGGCCTCTCGTTATCGTTGTCGTTCTCTTGAGCTTCTGGACGTGGAAACTCAGCAATTCGTTCCACGCCCGCAATGCAATCCTCCATCCACCGCGGGGCCCGTTCCCAGTCTTCACCGACTGGGACGATGTCCCGACCAGCGAGGAACTGCTCTGGGTGCGATGCATCTTGCCCGGCATGATTCCCACGGGCAGCGGCTACATGTGCGCACGCCTGACCGTGCCAATGGATTACCAGCGGCCTTTGAATCTGTCCTCTGATAACCCAAAGGTCCACATCGCCATGGTCCTCCTCCCTGCCCCCGGCCACGGCTTGGAAACCGGCCGCTTCTCAGAGTCTCCGCTTCTCGTCAACCCCGGCGGGCCGGGTGGGTCCGGAACCAGTTTCATGTTGCCACCGTACGGCCCCAGCGTCCAATTGGCCGCCGGAAGCACACTCGATGTCATAGGCTTCGATCCTCGGGGCATCGGAGCCACGACGCCCCGCGCCGACTGCTTCGTCGATACCGAGCCGGGCCATGAGTCCTCAACCAGGGCGAAGAACCTCGGCTACCTGCACCGGTTGACTTGGCTGGCCATGGGTCACGATGTCGGCCTGCTCAACACTACCACCGCCGCCGAGGACCAGCTTGTCCACAGGAGCAAAGCGTTGTCCAACTTATGTTCCCTCAAAGATGGGGAAGCAGGTGGGTTCAGATACATGGCGACACCAAATGTGGCGGCCGACATGAAGGCCATCATCGAAGCCCACGACGCGTGGCTCAAGCGTAACGGATTCGACACAATTCCGCTCGATAGTGGCAGGCTTACAGCAAGCGAAGCGGCCCCGCCTTCTACCAAAGGCAAGCTCGTGTACTGGGGTTTCAGCTACGGCACACTCCTTGGCCAGACTTTTGCGGCCATGTATCGTATGTGGCCCTTACACTTCGTATCTATTGGCACAGCTCGGAACAGGTACGACTAACACGACTCCTATATTACAGCTCATCTGGTGGGACGCTTGATTCTTGACGGTGTCGTTGAATCCGGGTTGTATGATGCCCCTGTAAGTTCCTTCCAGTGCCCCCATCCAAAATACCAAAGCATGATGTGCTGACGGCATAAAAGACGTGGATATGGGGCATACAAGATGCAGACGCGGTCCTTGATAAGTTTTTCTACTTCTGCCATCTTGCCAGAAACGGCTGCGCCCTCTTCCGCGATGGCGATGACGGCCCAGCCCCCGTGAAGGAACGATACGAACAGGTCATGGCCAAGCTGCGGGACGAACCGATAACCGGCGTCTCTACCTTGGGGCGCATGCCCGTCGTACTGATGGAAGCCGACATCAAGAGGGTCGTCTTTAGTTCGCTGTACTCCCCTGTCAAGACTTTCCCTCTTCTGGCCAATTTGCTAAACCGACTGTTCGTCGGAGACGACATCTCCGACTGGTTGGTTGTGCCGGACTTCGGCTTCATCCGCGATCCCTACTTCAAGCTTCCCGTTTACCCCGAAGAGAGCTCACGGGTTATCTCATGCAGTGATGGTCGGTACCGTGTAAGCCATAACCACGACGCTCTCCAAAACGGAACGCTGATGAGTGACCTGCCCTGCAGCGGAACGAGACCTGGGGGGAGACTTTCAATAAGGTGTCGAAGTACAGCACTTCGGTCGCTGACGTTGTGAGTCTGTTTTATCCAGCGCGCAGCCATGAAGCTAATACACAGCTCAGTTCACGACCATCATGATGTTCTGCGAAGGCTGGGACATTGAAGCCAAGTTCCCCAACCCCGACTGGGACGCAAATCTACAGAGCCCGGGCCCGGTTAACACCTCCTTCCCGATTCTCTTCGCAGGCAACACCCACGATCCCGTCACACCCCTCTCTTCGGCAGTCAAAATGTCACGGAACTTTGTCAATGCCGCCGTCTTCGAGCTGGAGGCCGAGGGCCACTGTACCCTTGCCACAACCTCGCTCTGTGCCATTACGAAGATCCGTGACTACTTGCAAAAGGGCATCGTCCCAACACAGCCGACTGTTGCCGCCGACGGGACTCTATCGGGTTGGGACAAGTGCAAAGCCGATGAGAGGCCTTGGAAACCCTTCCTAGGCGGGCCCGGCGAGATGGAGGATGGCGTGCGGGCGGAGGACCTACACTCATTGCAGGGATTGAGACACGTGCATGACAAGGTCGTCGGCAGCTTGACACCGCCTCTGAAGCTGCGTCTTGATTGATGACTCAAGCTCCACAATATGCGAGCCCGCATAGATCGCAATCCTAAATGCGGTCTTGTCGACATGGTGATCTCGCCGGCACTGAGCGAGCTTCTACTACATATTCCCGGGGTGGGACAGCACTTCCGGCCAGGTTCGGTATGAATGGAATCTTGATGGTTTCACCTCGGCATAATTGTATCAAGGAGATCGATACAGTCCTGCAATCGAGCATATTGTCCGCCAAGGCAGGCGGTCGATCTCGATGTCTGTCAAGCTGAAAACCTGGTCTTGGTGAGAACATGAAATAAGATGGAACCGTCACGCCGTCAGGGATGTTTTACCGTCAGCAACAAAGCTGTACCTGGGTAGCTGCTCTTGATGCTGAAATGCGTCTCTCAACTCGAGGCTTGGACAAAGACATGCTGGATTGATATTGAAGCCGCTAACGTCGACCGTAAACTGTATCCAGATGACACAGCTGGTAGGTCGAGATTCCGAGAGGCCCGCTCTTGCGCAGGAGCTTCAGTCCAGACCTATGTGTGAGTGCATTACGGGCAGATCACCTGCGGATGCGCAAGGCAGCTTTCCTGCTGCTGGCACGCAAACGCGCATTCTGTCTCGTCACGACCGGCGAAACGGTTCCGGCGCGGTTGTCCATGTTCCCGCCCAGACCGCTCAATCGTGGGGTTTTGAGCCAAGTTTGCGTGCTGCTCCTTCGCGGGCCCAATGCAAACGCCCGCGATGCGATCGCCGATGCCCACTGGCCCGGCACCAGACGATTATTGATCTCCCGACGTTTCGGGATCCCTTTCTTGGTCTGAAGTCGTATGTCCATGCTTACTCCGTTTGGATCTGCAATCCGATCGTGGCTATGGCGTGTGTGGCTTGTGCGGGAAGGCCAGGGCCAAACGGGATTCCTACGAGCGCCGAGCCTGCGCGTCCCTAACCGGACTCGGGCATATGCTTTTTGTCTCGTGCTCCCAGCAAGTAACGCATTCGGGTGCCTGCAAGAATGCGATGTCAGGCAATTGCCGCCACCAGGAGCACTAGCACTGCCAATAGCGGGCGGTCTGAGATGAACTCGCACGCGTTGCAACCGCCCAATACGCCTTGTCCCAAACCAACCGCGTGCTTCTCTAGCCAAGGAAGCTACCCCTCAATCCAAGAGGATCGACGAGCGCCGAGCGGTGTACCCCTCGACCGCCGCCCAGGCTTGTCCGAGACCAGGTCGTTTCCCTCTTCTCCCCCGCTTCTCGCCCCCCCCCCCCGACGCCGAACGGACGTGCGGTCTTACCCGCCGATGCGGTCGATGACCAACTGTGGCATCGATCATCAGGGGGCTGCGAGAATCGCTGCACGAGGGAAAGCTGGCAGGCGGAGGGACCGCACCAGGCGTGCCTTAGCGGCCCACGATTGATGTGTCGTTCTGCAGCTCGGTGTTCCTTTCTTTTCCTTGCCCACGGTGATACGCTGTCGGCACGTGTCACTAGGTTGAACAAATTCTTCAAATGCATGAACTGGCGCGTACACGAGAGGGACCAGAGGGGTATGTAGGCCAAGGTCAGCGACGGACGAATGCACGGACCAGAAAGACACGCGGTGTGGGCGGCTTTGAGAGACACTTCATACGATGCCTCATAGCTAGGGCGAGAGACAGCGGGCTGACATGAGGCCAGAAGGTGAGAGAGGACTGTCAACAAACAGTAGCTACCAGCCTGCGAGCTTCGATCTGCCAGCTCAACAAAAGCTTGACGGCATAAGTAGCTCCAGAGCGGCGGCGGGTCCACTTGAGACGCCGAGGCTCAGTTCCCGACGGCGCTAGGCCCCGCTGATTGACACCAGACATCTTAGCTTATTGAGTGGAATGTGGATATACCTGAGAACCGTGTATGTCTGGGAGCGAGCAATGCGTAATAGAGGGGTAGAAGAGAGGGGTAGGTTCGGGTCCCTCAGGGTCCACAATGGCTTCGCTGCCTGTCATGGGAGATGGCCGACAATGGCATAACGGGCGTGTTTTCGACACGTCGTATGTCGTTGTGGTGACGTATGTATTTTGCGTGGGATGATATCGGTTTCGGGAGGACGGTACGGACAAATCGGGATGGGACAGACAGGCGTTGCGAAGGGGCACGAGATCAGGACCTGGAGTCGGCCAGGATCTGAACAGTGGATAAGGGATGTGGCGGGCCCAGCGAAAATCCGCATGCTGTGATGCACGTATTTTGCCAACCGAATTCGAGACTGTAGCGCAGATTCGCCTGGGTCGTGGCAGGCGGGAAAGTACTTGCTCTGTTGGGAAAGGCATCAATGGTTTCCTTGCATCGCATTCGTCCGGCTGAGAGACAAATACCCGCGCCTCTGGAGCACCACGCGAGACTGGCCAGCGGGGGTTCCATGCTCCTCCAGGGCGTTCAGCCGCTTTGGCCCGGACCAGACTGTCCGGGCACAGGAATCGACCGTGTAATGGAGAAGAGAAGGATGCCAACCAAGAGACGAGATCTCGATGACATACAGTCGTCCGCATGCCTCGGAGCGGATTGGGAAACAATCATCCCCACTCATCGTTGCCGCATCCAGAGAGGCGGAGGCGAGCCACGGCGGACAGAGGCGGTTCTCCCTCATCAAACGCTCTGGGCGGTCCAGAACGGTCCTTCCTCACCAAAGCATCAGGTTGCCTAGCCATGGCGTCACCATGCATGGGATTCTCCGACGACGGGACGAATCAGCGACGTCGTGGCTGCTTCTTGAGCTCCTCTTGGCTCAGTCGGCTTGCTGGTCAGTGCGGTCGATTGAGCTTGTCAGTCTGTTTCCCCTTGTCCTATCAAAGCTGCGTGCGAGGCTAAGATTCTTTTGCCTCGGATGGCGTGGTCCACTGTGGCTGCAAGCTTCCTGGAGAGCTTCCTGGGTTGACCTTTGAGTGAGCAATGTGGAGGGGCGCTTCCAGATGGGACCTCGGGTCCCAGAAGGGTGGGGGAATCGGGCGATGTGACCGCGATTTGCAAAAATGCCATCCTGCTGACGGCCGGCATGTTGGCTGGTTGGCTGGCCACCGTGGTGCAATCGACGGGCTGACGTATTTGCTCGGCCAGCATTACGCGACAAATACAAGCATACCTAAGTGGCCCCTACCTGCACTGCTCTTTGCATGTGGCATGTCTTGCTGCAAAACGCAACTGCAGCTTTGCAGCTCCACAAGCGGGGCAGTCGCTGGGACCAGAGATGAACATGAACACTTACTGAGGTGTCCCTAGGTAGGTAGAAGTAGGCAGGTACGTAGGTTGTAGACTGAATACGTAAACTACAGGTACCTAGGTAGGTAAGTACCTAAGCGTTCAAGCCTCAGTCGACTTTCTAAGGTATGACGTTGGTGCATGTCTGTTCCTGTCTCATGTCGTCATGACGTCATGTTTATCGAAGGGGACAAGGCCCCCCCAAGCTAGAGCTCCGTTTTGTGGCTGGTGAGACTGCATCCGTACCAGACGCAGCTTTGCACGGTGCCACCTTTTCGGTCGATTTTGATAGAGATCCCCGGTTGGCTCCTGGGCGAGGACCATGCAATCCATCTCCAGTCCTCTCTAACTGGAGTAACCGCGAAGAAGCACCACGCAGGCCCGTAGTCTATGACGCCATTCCTTCGGTTCACATGATAGACCCTTACCGTCCTTGCCTGATAGGGTGAAACTGCGCTACAGCCACGAGTGGACAGGCTCGGTGGAGGGGCAGTCAGTACGGTACAGAGGCACGCACGAGAGGCATTGGTTGTCTTTGGGATACTGCGAACGAGGGGCAGATGTTGGAGGGGCAAGCCCGAGGTACCTTTGCCCGTTGTGCAAGGCGGCAAGCTACCTACCTACCTACCTACCTGGGTACCTACGGAACTGTCCCACCCAACCCGCTTTCAATCTGGTTGGGAATGGTCTCAGTCTCAAGGCCAGCGGGGCAATTGCCGCACGCAAAGGCAGGAAGGAACGAAGGCAGGCAGGCACCACGCAGCAAGAGGCAACCGCTTGCTGCCTCTTTCACTCACGGGCGGCTTCAAAGTGCTCTCGACTTCTTATATAAACCTCCTCTTCCCACCACCTATACCAACCTTTCTTTTCTCCTCATCACACACTCAAACAAACAATCCCAATCAATCTTCTACTTCAAACCACCAAAACAACCAACCAACCAACCCCAACAATCAAAATGGACACCATCAAGAACGCCGCCAACTACGTCTCCGAGTCTGTTCAGCAGGCTGGTGCCACCGCCTCCAAGGAGGCCAACAAGAACGTCGCCAAGGACAGCGATGCCGGCCTCATGAACCGGTAAGCTTCACTTCAATATCTTCTCTTCGGCGCTTTGCTAACATCTTTGACAGTGCCTCCGCTGCCAAGGACGCTGTCGGCGACAAGGTCGACGAGTCCAAGCACGACGCCAAGGGCGAGGGCTACAAGCAGGCCGCCAAGAACTAAATCGTCTCCGCGATACCCCAATAATCGGAATGGATCAATGGAAAGGCGTTTGGAACGGATGGGATCGGGATACGCAATGAGGCACACCTAGGAATGATTATTACCCTCACCTAGAATAGCTATAATGCCACTTCATTGCTAATCAGAAACAAACCTTCTTGACCCTTGTGACATCTGGCTCTTTTTGCTACTATCGGAAGATAATTGTCGAGCCATTGCTGTTCAAAACACATCGGTCATCCAAGGTTAAAAGCTCATACTACATTAGGCCATCCAAATTGACCACGAGCATATATCTTGTCAAGAAGTCGCGTTCTAGGTCTGTTGTCAACATGAACAGTGCACTAACTTGCAGGTATCAACCCTGCCGCACAAACTGCTTCTCCACACCGGCACGACTCCCCCGGCGCACGGATCATCAACCCCAACGTTGCGAGTCCGGCGTTCCCGATCGCCTGGTGTTGGGGTGATGCAGTTGAGCCGCAATCTCCCACCATCACCTTCAAAATCGTTCTCCATATTGAACCCGCCTTCATTCGAAATCGTCTGCCACCATGTCGACCGCATCCTCAAGCCTTCCGCCCGATCTGTTCGACCAAACGACCCTCGTCTCCCTTGGAGCCACGGTCATTCTCCTCTCCTTCGCCATCGCCATCTCTCGTCGCGTGCTCCACCCAGCGACTTCGACTAAGTATCGTGTCCTCTTCGTCTGGCACGCCTTTGATGCTCTGATTCACTTCTTCCTCGAGGGTAGTTTCCTCTACCACTGCTTCTTCTCGTACATCCCGCTCGCCGACGTCTCGGACGCCGACCTGGGCCGGTTCCACCCGACACCCGCCAACTTCCTAGGCCACTCGGACCGCATCTATGGCTCCCAGGCCGCCGGCGACAACCCGTTCGCCCAGCTTTGGATGGTCTATGCGAGGGCCGACAAGAGGT
Source organism: Colletotrichum caudatum (assembly GCA_030867225.1). Classification (NCBI taxonomy): domain Eukaryota; kingdom Fungi; phylum Ascomycota; class Sordariomycetes; order Glomerellales; family Glomerellaceae; genus Colletotrichum; species Colletotrichum caudatum. The sequence continues at coordinate 30,736 of MU846004.1, read as the reverse complement.
GGGCCGGCGCGGACTTGGTAGGTCGTTCCGCGTGACCCAAAGTGGCTCGAGACTGACACGCAGCACAGGGCGTGATCTCGCTGGAGCTTTTGACCGTGTTCGGAGCCGGGCCCCTGGCGGTGTGGATCTGCTATTGCATCGCCAAGCGTGACCCCAAGGTCAACATCTGGATGATCATCATTGCGACCGCGGAGCTCTACGGAGGTGAGTCGACGAGGGATCTCTTGACTCCCTTAACCCGAGAGGGCCAGCACGACTGACGTTTTGGCCAGGCTTCATGACCTTCTGCCCCGAATGGCTGACGGGCAACATCTATCTCGACACCAGCAACTTCATGTACCTGTGGGTGTACCTGGTCTTCTTCAACATGCTGTGGGTGTTCATCCCCTTGTACGCCATCTATGTCGCCTACGGAGAGATTTCGAACGCCTTTAAGGCCTGGGGCGCGAGGAAGAACCTTTGAATAGGTGCAGCGGTGGAGTAGGATACGCAACGGGAGCTGGCTCGTCACCCCAACGGGCACGTCCCAACTCCATTCTGCCTTGCACCGCTTTGACCAGTGTCACTTTCAGCTCGGTCCATGTCAAATTATAGAAGCTCGTAGGAACCTAGGCGAGGTCGTGCGCGGGTTTTGGATTGAGCGCCAAGGTGATACTTAACAATGAGAAGTGAACGGGTTAGGGGCACTTGTGCAGGCAAATCCGCAGGCGATAGTCCAATGCAAGGTTCAGCTTCTGCTCTTCTGACGTTGAGCAAAGCGTACCCTCTTGCTTCTTCGTTTTATCGTGAGTCCAATGTGGCCACTCTAGGCCGCCCACAAGATGTCCGCAGACAGGTGGCCCGGCTTCTTGGCATGGACGGCTGACGGATGTCGAACCTCAGTCCCAAAAAGCCTTACGAATGGCAATGCACGTCTTTTCTTGAAGGATGTCCATAGATCAGCTTCAATTTAGATTCGTCTGTCTGAATCCCGTGTTACGCTCTACAATTTCGCTGCGGGCTCTGTTGATAGGAGCGCGCATCTTCGCTTATGTTTACTGCCTAAGCAAGGCAGTCGCATGGCCACTAGTCATTCTGAGACTGATTTAGATAGACAAAAAGCACTGCGATTCGAATCCCACCACGACTTCGTTTATGGACGATTGTTTGACAATGACCTTATGTTAATCTATAGAACATACCACGGCACAACAAGTCTGTCGTGACGTGACGCAACGCGAATTTGAACGTATTCCGGTGTAAGCCAGTACCGGATACGAAATACATAACGCGCAGGGAGAATTAGCCTCTATCCGTGCTAACCTCCTGACCCGAAGCATCGACTGGCTCGAGAAGACCCCATGGAAGGAACATCACACACGTGAGGGCTTCCAGACATGTTTTTCCGTGTCAGTCTGAGGAAACAGGGGCCAGTACTTCGATAGTCATGGGGGATATGTATGCAATACCAGTCTGCCACATATGAATACACAAAAGCAGGTCTGAGGACCGAGAAAAGCAGAGCACCCTTTCATGCATTAATATAGTAACACTTAGATGAATGTTTGTACCAATTCCAATTTTCTAGATACGTAGTCTATCCCCCCGGTACCTTGTATTAGATTCCATATTGTTTTGTAGCCGGCCATTCTCGCACCGCTTGCATTGCCATCAATACGAAGCAGGGCACCATAGCGAGATACAAAATACATCACGTGTAGAATCAAGCCCGTCGGGAATCCATGAGGGGGGTCTTTTCGAATCGCTTTCACAGATTGACTGGTCTGCCCACCCAGGCACGGGAGCGAAAAGGGGGGTGGTCCGCTGCGAGGCGTCGTGTAGCTTAGATGTCTGGACCTGTTCTGTATGTCCTCAACCATAGGGTTTTGGGTGAACAATGCCCGTCGTCCACTCAGTTGCCCAAGTTCTCCATGTCATTGAGTTGATGGGAGTTGCATACGGATATCACCTCATTGATCTCGGCCTCTGGCAGCACCGAGCCTTCCGACGTCACGGCATCCAACTCCCGGCTGGTCCTGGAGGGTTTGGCTGCAGCTCCACCCCTGCTTGGCAACCAGCTTCAAGATTGATAGGAAAGACGATTAAGCTAGAGCTTGCAGTCGAGCTGCGTCCGGGCAGGGCGGTTCGCACCTAAGTCTTGCGGCTTGGCAAACACGTCCAACGCGGCCCCGTCATTCTCAGAGGGACAGAGACAGAGGGATAACAGGCCGAGGCAAAGGTATTACAGCAGTCCACGCGCGAGTGCTTCTTGTATATCTACCTCTCGCATTTTCTGCCTGGTGCCTCCATCTAAATTGCTTCTTTTCCCATCGACGAACGCTGCCTGCTGTTCCGGTGCTCTTGCCTCCTGCTCCTTCCTGTATGAACATGTGCCTGCCGCCATTAGCTTGAGAAGCTTCCACCTGTTTCCAACATGGACGAACCTACCTTCCGTTTTGATTCTCCTGCCTCCTGCTCCTTCCTGATAAACAGGCACCTGCTACCTGCTGCCTGCCGTGGCCTAAGGGCTTCCGCTCGCTCCCAATGGATATAAAACCCCTCTTCCCATCCACCTCTTCCATCTCCCTTTTTCTTCTTCTTCAACACCATCATGTTCAACACAGTCATGTACAGCGCAATCATGTTCTTCACTCACATCCCATCCACCTCTCTCCATCCCATTCACCTCTCCCCACCCCAATCACCTCTCCCCACCCCATCCACCACTTCCCTCCCCCTCCATCCTCCTTTTCCGAGACTCAGATTGTTAACCTCCAAGGGTTGATGCTCATCACAGTCTCGGTGCCCCGCGGTTTTGCGAGATACCAATCAATGGTATTATCGCACCATGCGGGGCTAGATTAAATTCATTGGCTCGTGCATCTTCGTTTTTAACTAACCAACGAAGATGCACTTGGTGTCGGAGGGTGGACCGTCGAGCCCCCGTTGATGATCACCGCAAGAGTCGTGCCCCCCATGGGCTCTGGCTTTGCCAGGAATGATACATTTTCCCACGCCATTTCCCAGACTATGTGCCAGGTGACGTGAAATCCCGTAGGAAATGATCCCCCTGTGCAAGTGTGGGCTCAGAACCTTCTGATGGTCATGCGAGTGAAGCCAAATGAATGACCCATTCTACCTCGTGTGAAGAAGTCATCATCGCCAGTCAGTATGTAGTTTTGACGTCGTGCGCGTTGACGTGAAATCCCGTAGGAAATGATCCCCCTGTGCAAGTGTGGGCTCAGAACCTTCTGATGGTCATGCGAGTGAAGCCAAATGAATGACCCATTCTACCTCGTGTGAAGAAGTCATCATCGCCAGTCAGTATGTAGTTTTCACGTCCTGCGCCTTCTAATACTACTTCGATGAGCTGTACGCAGACAGACGCAGGCAGCTACAAGTCTGTTAGGGAGAGGGGACGGAAGATTTTGGACGGGATGAAGAAGAAGAGATATCGGCGACGGAAGGAAAGAGGGAACGCACCTTGTGATGTCGTATCATCATGCGAAAAAGTTCATTGACTCGTGCATCTGCCACTAACTAACCCACGATATAGATGCAATTGGTATCAGAGGGTGGCCCGTCGAGCCCAAAAAGAAATCATCGTTGATTTATATGACTTGATGGTGTGCGCGATCATCAAGGTCGGTAGGAAGAGCTGGAGGTATCGGTGGTGGAGCCGCTAGGAAGAAAAAGTGTTTTCGGCTTCTATGCCAAAGACTAAACTTTGACTGTCAACTTCGGTCTACAAAAATGACACTGTGGCTTAACCGATGACGCCCTAAACTAAGGAAGCGTTAGCTAGGTCAACAGGTGAGGTTCAAGATGGTGGCTTGGGGTGGTCGTTGAGGTCGATGGTCACGTGACCAAAATATCACCTGCCTATCACGATTCGACGTCGTTCCTTCACAGCGGTTGATGGTCCGAATGGCGGATGTACACGGAGGGAAATGAAGGGATCTGACCTTCTAGAATGAGAGAAAGAATCGATAATTCGGGTGTCCCGGTCCGTTCGTTGAAAAGAATACAGTAACTCTTCAGTGTGATGGTGCTGGTGGTGATGATGGCGAGGACGATGATGATGAGGGATTTCGCTTTTCCCCCCCTCGGGCGCAGCGATTGAAGAATCTGATGACTACAGCCATATATAGCGGCTTCTGCAGTGTTAATAAATGGATCCAAGTCGTTTTTGGATATTCGGTCGGGTTTGTTGACGGATATGGTATGATATAGATGGAAATCCCTGTGTTGTGTTGTGGTTGGAATTTCACGGGGCCTTGGATTCGTCTGGCACGAAGCCGAGGTTTTGGTTCTTGGTCAAAGTTTCGGTAACCTGCAGGCAGATTTTCAGTATAAAAAAAAACACACATAAACAGATATTGTAGTTTGGTGGCCTTGGTTGGAGTGCGAGCAGACCGAAGTCGTTTTAGTCTTAGCCAGCCCTCCGGGAGATGGCAGCCTTCGCCGATGGACTGCCAATTGTTCTCGGCTGGCCTTCTGCTTAATTCAAGCTGGCTCAAAAGGCTTATGGCTGAGCCTCGCCCTGCCCAGTTTATTCACGTCAGTCCAAGTGTGGCCACCGGCTTCACCTGTCGAGATGGACTGACCAGTCACAGGCAGTTGTCAAGCTGAGGATAGGATCAAATATTGTTCGCTAGCTGAGAGCCTAGTCAAAGGGTAGAAAAAGCATCCAAAAGCCCCCATAATTCCAGGTTTTTTTTTATGGAAATCTCCCATCTTGTGTTCCGTACCCAGCACGATACCTCAGGTTTTCTTTTTCCTATAGTGATTCTGTATCCTCGTATACTTGTTGCGACCCTATGAGGGCCCGCCTTGGCCACGTACATCAGCACTTTCACCAGCTGCTCATCAACATCCGCTAAGGGGTATTCCAGTGATAGGTACCTCAAGCCAATCCACTTCAGCTCAAGCACTGGCATCCCGCTTCGGGAGAAATAAACGAATAGACAGATCCTGTCTCGTTAAACCTAATGTCCAAATCAAAGAAGTCTTGTGTGACGATGCTCGTGGCGCTGGCCGTTTCTCAAATAATACATGTGTGACGTTCATGTTCACCAAGTAGGTGTAGGTCGGATGCCACGCAACGATAGCTGAGTGTATTGACCCGAGCCAGGAGGCTACAACGATAGGATAGTCACTGACGAGAATGTGCGTGCAACTGAATCGGCATCTGACTTCTGTGAAACCGAGCCTTCTTGACGAGGGGAGAACGAAACAGCAGATCACAGATACACCGACCACTTACACTCTCCAGGAGCACCATCATACACCATACACGCCCAGTTCAGAGTCTGCGAGCAAAGGAAACGGTTGGAACCTATGGTGAATTGTAAGTAGTCTTGAGAGAAGCAAGTGTCCCTCTCCTGTTGTAAAGCTCCTTTTGAGGCAACCGTTTTCGGTTACGAAAAAACAGCACTCAGCAGCCATATCTGGCCCGAAAAAGTAAGAATACGAGGTCCGGACTGATACCTCGTGTCGTGTCATTTTGGTTGTTCCACTTTTTGCATCATCGTGGTACTAAACAGAAACTGATACCAATCCGGTCGGCCCCCCGACTCTTCCCATCCCACTTGACATGTTTGTCAACTCCGCAACCCTCGCCGCGATTTTCGCAAATTGCCGACCAAAACGCAGGACCCGGGTCCAGCTGGGATTATGCCACAATCGCCTCACGGGGGCAGAGCGACTGACTGGCTGCGGCCAGTGGCGAACCTCGGGGCGTCTTCACCGCAAGTAGATATCGACGGGGCCTGACTCGCTGTCCCGGACGACCGACGGCACCGGAGGCTGACGAGCGGAGCCCAAGTGATTGGGGGGCCATCTGTCATGCCCAAATCAGCAAACCGCCACCTTTCCAGTTCGGATCCGTTGATAAGGGAGGCAGACACAGGGCCCGAACCCCCCCGCAGTCGACCTCTACAACAATCAATCCGCGACGGTCATGATGTGAGGAGCCAAAAGTCACGGACCAGTGACTCGACTCGCACTCGGGCGAAAAGGCACGGAAAAGGCAGACGGACCCCGGTGGCAAATTGGGTACCGAAACGCCGCTGACTGACAGCTTGAAAGCCTATCGCATTGAACGAGATATTGGTGCCCGGGGTTCCAATCTATCTAATCAACCTTTATTTCTCTGTACTGTACGGTGGGGGGGGCTCTTATCTCTACTGGAGATCGTGGTGATTGTCCACATTATGTCATGGCCTGTGCTACTGTGTAGCTAGACCGAGGTATGTTGGGCGGGGTTAGGGGAAACGCCGGAATGGAGAAAACGCCCCGACCGCCGCCGCGGGAGATCTAGAACAAAGCAGATACATACTTGCTTTGACACATACCAGCCACGTAAAGCAAGTGCCCGAGGTTGTTGTTCTGTTATGGACCCTCGTCAATGTATGACCCAAAAGACCGGCAGCCAAGAAGCAGCTGACGGCGGGAAGCCCCTGGACATGCAAATATCACGGCGAAGACGTGCGGCCAAAACGACGGCGGAAGTGAGATTGCTGTCGGATGCGGCTTAGAGCCCCCCCCCTCAAGGTGAAGAAGGCTCTTACACCAACCGGTCCCAATCTCGATTCGGCCGAGCTCTTCGGGCCATGGTGGGCGGGTTTGAATAAAGCCCTCCCCATGAAAAAGCCCCCCCCCCCCCCGGCGCATATCGTGAGTCAGTCGCCATCTTCTTCGTTCTCGTATGCTGGTCTGACAGCACTCTATATGCTTCACCACCTGAACCAGTAGAAGACGGGGTAGCCAAGCAGTCTAACGGAGGACCCGAAGAGAGTGGGCCATCGTCAGGTGAGGCACATACCCGCTTGCCAGAGCACACGCAGTGAGGGAGAGTGGGCCTTTGCAGGCCTTCCATAGGGGAAGGGTTTGCCGCATGGAAGGATTCTTCTCGTCCCGACTGTTGGTTTGCATGCCGGTGGGCGCCTGTTGTCGAAATTGGCTGCCTCGGCGCTCTATCGAACATGACCGACGAAGCCATTTCCGAGCAAGTCCAGAACCATTTGTGCAGTGCCCCGACCAAATGCTTTGCGCGCGTGTGGGCAAATATCGCCCTCTACATAGAACTGGTTCGTCGTCCAGTCGTCGTCGTCGTCGTCGTCCAAGCTCGTCACCCCGCAATTCGTACCAGAGCTCTAACCGCGCAAGCGACCAAGAACGTTTCACATTCGCGTTGCCTTGGCTAGAGCTGCCGCGATGCCGCGAACCTCAACTGAGGAAACAATTGACGCTCCCGCTTCGCTGGAGCTGTAGTAGCATTCGCGTCGGTTGGAATGAAACATTCGCGACCAGAATAGGCCACTGCAACCGCGTCGCAACGGTACCCGCTAATCACTTCAGACGATACCATACACGGCAATCGATTGCAGTTACATGACTTTGGATGACCCTCTCGAGTCGCAGAGTTGGGAAATTTCCAGAGAGCGACGATGAGGAAAAGATGAAGAAGATGAAGAAGGAGAATGGAACGAGCAGGTTTGGGCTTTTGGATGCCAAGTGACTTGCTCCTTCAGCTCTCATCCCAAGGACGACAGACATCGGAAAAAGAGGGAGTGGCAACTGTGCCAAGAATGTTGCTCTACCTAGTGATCCTTAATACCGGCCGGGAGAGATCTTCCCAAAGGCCTCCCATAAGGTCGGTCGAAGGCTACCAGGACGGTCATCTCGATTCCTGCCGCTTGGGACAAGGGACCAGACCATCGGCCTCCCGGGGGCGGCCTGGGCGAGATGGCACGCGTGACGCAAGAAATCGAAATATCAAATAGAGGGCACACCATCAGCTCCCAGGAGTGGCACGAGAGTTCGGGTGAGACTCGCTTCTGCCCGCTACAATTGGACATTGTAAGACAGCCACCACAGAAGGGATGCTGTTGCAATGGCCGTGTGGCCCCTACCGGTAGATGTGCGGTGCCTATGTCCGTCTGAATGTCTGTTTGATCGACAATCGCGACCGGATCAGCAGTGAACATGGGTCCACACCCCCGGGCTGACGGGGCGACGGTGTGCTCCACAGTCTGCAGGTTGCAGTGACGCCGACGGACCCGCGCAGTCCCTCATCTCGGAGCGACCATCTTCCACCGGTCCCTTGGCAATCGCGAAGGGCAATTGTCGCTGGCGGAAGCGACGCAGTGCTGCAGCCAAGATACGCTTCGAGGTGGTGACTAGTGGGCGAGCTAGCAGCAGCCTCAATATCCATAAGGTTGACATGTTGGAGATAAATTAACGTGTTTGATGGCGTGTGGCGCTAGGTGCGGCGGGTTGGCTCACTTCTCGTGTCTTCGGAGGAATAGCGTCGCACTACTGACTAGCGTCTGAGCTTGTCTCCGTATGCCCGTCGCGCCGGATTCAACAGCAGTCAATCGTCATTCCTGCATATCATGTCTGTCTGTTGCCTTTGGGATAGGTGTGGTATTTGACTGGACGAGCCGAGCAAGCTGAGACCCAAAATTGGTAACCGGCAGGGTCGTGATGAAGTCGTCATCGTCGACAAGCGAGCGGGAGCGAGGGATCGCCCCTCCCGCCCTCAAGCGAAGATGTTCGTGGTTTGCCTCTCAGCGGTTCGCGCAAGGTGCTCTCTCCTCTCTGTCTCGCCATATTTGGCAGGTCGCAAGACGCAAACCACTTCCACCCAGGCTTCGTACGGGGCTGACAGGGTCTGACGGGCCAAACGGGCCAGACCTGCGAGCGGATGAATCTGATGGTGGCCGTTAGGACACCGCAATCTGATGTAAGTGTGGAGAAGAGACAGAGTGGATTCTGCTCCTCCCACCTTGGCGAGGCTGCCCGGGCCACGAAGAATCAAGATCCTGGCTGTGGAATACCGTCCGAGCCCCTGCTCGAGCCACTGCAGCTCAGATGATACAGCTTCTGCCTCATGGATCGAAAGTCTCTGGAAACAGACGAACACGATCAGCCATCAACGAAGTTTGATTCGCTCGCCGTGACCCGGTCGAACTAGTGTACCAGGCCAGCAACGGCATCCCGCCAGACGACACGACATGCCGTTGGCCCTCGAGATTCGAGATAGGAAAAGGTTCTGCAGCATAGGTACGTCCTAGCAACACCGAGCTTCCCGGGGCCAGGGGATACACGTGCAAGACGAAGATAGCTGCAACAGCCCAGGCCCCTCAGGCTGGCAGAAACATCCCGTGAGTAAGGCTGGCCAGCCTAGTCGACAGGAAAACCTGGAGCAGGGTGGCAGTCGTCCCCGCCCTCCCGACCACCTCGAACGTGGGCACAGCGACTCGCACATACGCAGAGGCATTCGCTTCGCCCCTCCTTCGCAGAAGGAAGGCAGCGCTGACTCGATACACACTGTCACGATGGTCTGCGCCCCTTGCGTGCGGCCATGTGCTTCGACGTATAGCTTGTGATTCTCGAAAGGACCCCGGTCATGATACCTAGTTGGCCAAAGACATCGTGCCGAAGAGATGAGGCGACTCCCAGCAAATTCATCAGCCGGTAGACAGCACCACACGCACCGATTCCCCTGGGCTTTTTGGGGCACACGAACCAGACAAGAACTGGCTGATGTGAGAAGAGATGGGCCGTACCACTACGGATACAGGTAGAGAGAGAGAGAGCGCGACAGACAGAGGTCGACAATTGGGCGAGGGGGGCAGAAAGCAACGCAGGAGGTGGATGACGTTGGGGGCGAGGGGGGCAGAAAAGGTTTCGGCATCGCCAAAAGCCGCCCCTTCTTCGACACCCCCTGCACCGGTTTGATCCACTGCTGGCAACGGCGCTAGTACTCAAACGGCATGGCGCTCGAAGGTTTTCCACTAGTGCCCCCCAGACTTGGGGCTCAAGTTCAACGACAAACCTTGTTATCTTCAACCTCGCAGACAGGGGCTCGGCCATTTGGACCACACGACGAAACCCAGACGTGTCACATCACTGCTTCACATCGTCGCCACTCAATGCTTCCAATCGAGCCTCTTGCCGGTACGACACACACACACACACACGCGCGCATGCGCACACACGTTCGCCGTCGCCCTCGCTTTCTTTTTCTCTTCGCTCTCCCACTCAGCCTCGGCGCTGCGCCGGCCTACATCCGGATACAGCACACTCGATTGACTGCTGCTGCTGCTGCTGCTGCTGGGGCTGTCGCGACCCAGGCCACAAGGCCACGTACGGATATAGCACATACAGTTGTCTCCGTTTCCTCAGCCCCTCTTTGGCCCTCGTGTTGCCGTCGAATACGGATACCACGCTCGCACATCGCTGGATGGATGGCAAGGGGCCGACATAAGTACATACCTAGTAGAGAGGCAAACAGGACCTGGTACCAACCCAGCCAAAGTTGGCGGGGTCGTGACGAACATGGTTGGCGTTGGCATCCCGCGCCCAGCCTTGTCCCCTCCCCCCCCGGTCCCGAGCACTTTCTCGACAAGGACCGAGACCATCTGTGATGCCGTGTTGCGGCCCCCGCGGCATTCTAACCAGCAACATGCACGTCAAGAGCCGTTCGCCCCATCTGAGCCCCTCACTCGCCATCATCCAGTCGTGCGTGAGCCGGGCTGAGAGGTACACACCGCGTCTCATTCGCTCGCTGCTAGTGTAGGCCCTCGGCTCTCATGGTCCTCGTCGTCTGACTGGCCTCTCCCTCCAATGCTTGGCTGGGGTTCTCTTTCGAATCTGCCACCCTCTCTTGGCCACCCATCATCCATCAGCCGTGCTACCCTTGCCTTGCCCCCCCCCTCCCCAACGTTGGACTTGGGCCCATTTGGCCGTTTGGCTAGCCCTCCGGACCTCACCTGGCCCGCGCGGGGGCCCTTCCCGAGCCCTCTCCCTTGCTGGCCCCTACCAAGGTGGACCTTTCCATCCTCTGCGAAGGCCTTTTCACCTCTTCATGCGACCTCTTCTCGCCTCTCTTCTCTCCGCTGAACTTGTGGAAAGTGGACTTTCCCTCCTTCAGGCCGGTCCCTTTCTCTTCTTCCTCTCGAGTGGCTGGTCCTCGCTTCTTGTTTCTGTTCGTAGGCCCCGACTTTGCCTTCCCAGTTAGTGTCTGTTTCGTCTGGTCCGCCCTCTTTGTCCAAGAGCGGCAGTCCTTTACAATCCGTCCTGTCTTTCTACTTACTCTTTACATTTCTCCATCCCATCCGCACGATCACCGTCCTCCCTTCCTCGTCCTCATCCTTCCTTCCATCACACTTTCTACGACAGGGACATCTTCGATCGGTTTATGGATTAGATGGTCTGGGGAGCGAACTAATATCTGGCACCGCTGCGGCTCGACGCCTGCGCTCTTCCTCTCTTCGACCACTTGCCAGGTAAATAATCGACGAGATGGATAGCTGGGGACACGACGACCTGTGGGCGCGGGGCGATGTAGACGGTGTCACGACTGGCTACGGAGGTGCCGCCGACGATTCGATGCGAGGCTCCTACAAGGCCACAAACACCTCGACGGCTGCCATCATCAACCAGTTCCGTTTCCAGGCCGCGAAATCGATCCGAACCTCGACCATCATTCTCGCCGTCTTCAACGTCATCGCCGCCTTCGCGACAGCAGTTGGAATCTTTTGGGACGGATATGCAACGGCCAAGAGGAGCAACCAGAAGTTTGGCTTCAGGTACGCACGGCATTTGGTATCGTCGTCGAGGAGGACGCACTGGCTAACCGCTCATTCCAGAACACACGGCTTCAATTTTGTTGGACCTGCCGAGACCTTCCCTCTGGTTCTGTCCGTTGGCATTGTTGTCCAGGGCATCGTCTTCGCTGTTGCACAGTCGACTGGACTCGACCACCTCCTAACTCTGGGGTGCACCATCACCTCCCAGATGATGCTGCCTGGTTCGTGGTCTCTGGATTCCCCGGCCATTCAAACCTCTGCTAACAACTTCTGCAGCGGTTTTTATTGTTCCCTATATGCAACTGGTATTCGCTTTGGAGGTGGCTTTCCGGTCTCTACGAAAGAACCCGCTGCCGCCTCGTAGCAAGTGGAACGTTACCATTTGCCTAGCCATCGTCGGCACTTTCCTACTCATTACCTACCTCGTTACTCTCTTTGTCCGCCCTCCCAACTTCTGCTTTGCCTCGCTCTTCTGGTTCGTCCAGCGCTGGAAGGAGGGGTGCTTCGTTATCCTAACAACCATCTCGGTGGCACTGCTTGCCTCGACCCTCGTTATCTTCTTTCGCCTACACAACAATGCCACAATCGAGAACAGCGAGCGTGTTGCTGCTTCCAGGATGGTCTACTTCCTGGCGGTCGCTTTCATTTCGACTGTAAGTTGAACAATTCCTCTTCTCATGGGACACATCCGACTAACAACGACCCAGACACTTCTCATCCCCTTCTTCTTCACCCTCTCATTTACGGAGCAGCGGGCTGCCACTGGACAGGCCCTCACGCTTTCCATGATTGCCTCTGTCGTCGCCAACGTGTCTGGCCTTATGACTGGCGGCTTGCACCTGTTCTTGCGTTCAAACACTTTCTCCACCATCGGATCCTCTCACAGTGACAAGTGGGAGTCCGAACGTAATAAGCTCAAGGCCGGCATTCGCGTCTACAGTGGTGGAAACAACGACTACGAACATCACATGATGAACCCCGTCGGCCGAGCACAATCCCTCCGACGGATGGACAGCACCGACAGCCTGGTACCCGAGAAGGAGGAAGAGGCCCGCATTGAGAGCCCCTCCGGCTCGCCTACCTATGCCAACCCTCTCCGATCGAATGCCGTGTGGCAGCCGGTTCCTGCTCCTCTGCGGACGCCTGAGCCCGCGCAGGTTCCGACTTATCAGGTTCCAAAGGCCCACGCCCGCAAGAGATCCTACTCGTTGTTCCCAACCGAGCAACAAAATAATAACACCAAATCAATCACCTTGCTCCCGGCCAAGACATACACTCCCGCGGCGAGGATACCCCCCGCTGCAAGGGCGTTTGAAGAGGATGATGACATGATGTCCCTCCAACCCCCGCCACCAATCTTCCCTCAAGGCATTCGCCATCGTCGCGACTCTTCCCTCGCTTCGTCGGCGACTGTTCAGATTGGCCTGCGCCTGTCAAACGTCGATGACATGCCACCTCTCAACTCTCACTACTTCCAGAACAATGCAAGCGTCACCAGTCTCGACTGCCCCGACGAACAGGACGCCGACGCCCCCAAGCGGCCCAGCCCCTTGGCCCAGGTCGATGTCAACAGTGACAGCGAGTCGTCCGACTCCGAGGAGGAGGACGAGACTCTGGTGTCATCGCCTGCCCGTCACGAGAAGGATACACGGATGAAGTCTCTCCCATCCGTTCCCGATTTCTCTGGGCCCAGGCAATCGCAGCTGAAGGAGCAAGAGCCGCAACAGCTTACCCTCAGCCCTGCTGTATACAGACCCGAGAGCCCTCAGAAGACCAGAGTCACCAGCCCACAGGGCGTTGGCTTTAACAACCTTGCGCAACGCAAGAAAGCTCCAGTCAAGTGCACCAAGCAGGATTGCCAATGTTCCGCTGAACACGACAAGCGTGATTGGATCTGAAGCTGCACCGCTTCTGTGGCGTTTGGACGGTCGGAAGCGAGTTAATCGACGTACCTTTTACGGCGGACGGTAAAAAGCGTTCGATCCGACCTTTTTGGTCGCTAATGGGGGAGTTGGCGGCGCACCATAACTTTTTCTCTTCTTATGTGTACTATTTCATTGGATGGCGTTTTCTAATTGCGGAGATACCTGTACGACACAACGTCTACATATTTTGTTTTTGTTTTCTTCATCTCTGGCAATGGGTCTGCAACGACGCATTGTGTACGATCTGGGTGGGCACGGCTTTCGTTGGAGAGGACCGGATGCCGGGAAAGGAAAGCTCAAGAAAGAGACTTGGGACTCCAAAAAAATGGGTCGAATGGACATGATGTGGTATACGATTAGCCATGAGGCGGATGGAATGAGCGGATGGGGGGGGTAAATGCCACTAGAGAGGGCCCTTATACGAGATAAAAGATACGATAGCTCAATGGATCAAAGAGCTTAAAGAAAAAAATGCCGATCATTGCCGCTGCGTGACAAGTGACATGGACCATGGACCGAGCCCGGCATACCAAAAGCCAGCCGAGCTTCATTATCAAGGAACGGCGACGGGCCAGGGTTGTTTAGTGCTACACGCAGGGGAATGACGGTCAGATTTCTGTTCGAGATGCTGTTTCTTATCTGCTCTTCTGCCGATCCGCCTCGACGCGTCTCTCCTCCCACTTGTCCCAACCAGCTTGGCACGGATCCTCCTCCACCGCAAGATCACGGAATCTGAACAGCCGCGCAACGGGAGTCTGCAGGACCCAGGCCAGGATGCCAAAGTCCCTCGCAATGGCCGTGACCATGAACCAGCCCACGGCGCACACGGAGCCGGCCAGACAGCCGACCAAGACCTGCTTCACGGTGTGGTAATCGAGGTATACGCGGCTCCAGGCCACGGCGGCGGCGATGGCCAGGGCGGCGACGCTGACGGCGACGCGCTCGACGAGCGAGTAGGGCTGGTGGTGCCTCCGCGCCGAGGTAGGGCGGTGCCTGACCAGCAGGAACAAGACGAGGAAGATGGACCAGTAGGCGACGAACTGGGCGTGGGAGCTGGGCATGCCGTAGCCCTTGCCGTGGATGCGGCGGGGGCGCTCCTCCTTGATGAGGCGCTTGAGGGCGAAGTTGATGGCCTCACAACCCAGCTGGCCGGCGAACATGAGGACGATCTCGATCTCGCGGGTGGACCAGATCAGGGTCGCGTAGACAATGCACAAGGCCTGCGGGAGCAGGGCGAGCCACGCGCAGAGGAACGAGAGGGAATCGTCGGGGTCCTGGGAGGAGGTTCTGTCAGTCTTCTGCTTCTTCTTCTTCCTCTTCTTCTTCTTCTTCTGCTGCTGCTGCTGCGGGCGAAGGGATGAGAGAAGAGGAGGAGGACGGGTTGAGGTCTCACATAGTAGACGTGGGTGAGGGAGAGAGAGGCTAGAGGTCTCGTGTCTTGGTCCATGCTTTCAACTGCGCAGTTTCGACTGCATTCCCGGCCTTTAGTCAGGGTTTCGGTGGCTAACTCTCTCCAGTATGTACGCGGGAAGGAGAGGGGGAGAGGGGATTTTGTGATGTTAAAAAGAAGAATGCTTTGGCGGTGGAACCCATGTGGCTCGGCTGGGAAAGAGGGGTGGTTGAATCGTATTATAGCGGAGAGAGAATTTGACTCCTCATGGGGGCTGGTAAAGTTGGAGCGCACGTCGCGGATCGTGGTGCACAGCACTTCTGGAAATGTCAAAGTCCTGCTGGCGCGCGCGCACTGCACTTGCCAGCTTCTTCGTCTTCATACCCTACCTACCTACCCACCCTACTTGACTACGGATGGATACCTACGTCAGGACTGACTGACCCAGGCTGCATTGCTTCGAGCCCGCCCAAGCCAAGCCAAGCCAATCGGGAGTTCCATGCCCCACCAGTGCAGACAGTGCACAGCAGCGGCTTTCTGTGGCTTTGTGGCAGGTCGGGAGAGTCGGCGCCTTACTATGTAGATAGGTGGGTAGGTACCGTACGGATAGTTTCCTCTGCTTAGGTATGTACCTGTACTCTGTATACGGATACACTACCTACAATCCCTACACACAAAGGAACCCCCTACCCTGCCTAATGCCCCGCGATTTATCACCAGCGGCAAAGGAGTCATCCTTTTTCATCGTCAGTCGCCCCGCGCTCGGCCAGCCGTTTTTGACCAGAGCTCTCTTACGCAGCGGTTGCTCTGTGTGGCACGCACAGAAAGAAACCCTTGGCCCTTTGGACCCAAAAGGAATTTACAAAAAGAAAGGTCGTATCATAGCCAAGTCGCACTTCTCGCGGGTTCTGCGCCATCTCCGTTGCTTTCAAAAAAAAACATCACCATCATCTTCGCGAATTCGCCACTTGTTCCCCCGCTGTCTCTTCGATACCCATATCCATATGTTCGTCGCTAATACATAGGAGAGCACAATCCCTTCCCACGATTTGCTCCCCGCCCCCTTGCATCATTTTTTTTTATTACAAATATTAAAGAGTCTCAAGCCACTGCCGCAGCCGTTCTAGAAAGCATGAGACACGCTTGCCTCCACCGGTAGCCATGGACGCCGACAGCGATGACCCTCGCCAGGACGAGCTCGGCTCGTTGCAGGCCATCTTCCCCGAGATTGAGCTCGACGACCATCGCCCCTTCTGCTTTACCATTCAACTGCCGGTCCGTCCCGCGAAGCCCGTGACTGTTGCGTTTCCCGCCGCCTCCAACGCCCAGGACACGGCCGCCACTCAGCTCCCAGGCGTCGAACCCCGTATCGATTCGCATGAGCTCTCCCACCTCCCGGCTATCGTTGTCGGCATGCAACTGCCCGAGGGCTATCCGACTGAGCGGCCGCCCGGCGTCAGCATAAGCACATCGCCACCGTGGCTGACGAGGGATGTCATCAAGAAGCTGGAGGACGACGGCCCGCGGTTGTGGGAGGAGATGGGCCGTGACATGGTCGCCTTCACCTACCTTGACCACGTCCAGCAAGCTGCGGACGACGTGTTTGGCATGGTTGACGGGAACGGCGCTCTGGAGATTGACCCGTCCCACAAGATCGCCATCCTGGACTACGACATCGAGGCTGCTCGGGCTGCGTTTGAGAAGGAGACCTTTGACTGCGGCATCTGTCTAGGTATGCGACCCCTTGACAACTTGCCCCAGAGTCCCTTGAAAACCCGCTGACCCGCTCGCGCAGACCCCAAGAAAGGCTCCATGTGTCACAAGATGATCGATTGCGGGCATATATTCTGTATACAATGCTTACAGGAATTCTACAATAATGCCATTACGGAAGGAGACCTGGCAACTGTCCGCTGTCTTGCCCCGAACTGCTCTAAAGAACGCGCCGAGGCTGGACAGGTCTCGGGCTCGGGCAAGAAGCGCAAAGTCAAGACCTCCATCAGCCCAAGTGAACTGCTCCAGATTGGCCTGTCCCAAGAGACGGTGACTCGCTACGTGACCCTAAAGTACAAGAACGAGCTCGAGTCGGACAAGAACACCATCTACTGCCCCCGGTCGTGGTGCCAGGGCGCTGCGAGGTCCAAGAAGCACAGGAAGCCCGAGGGTCTAGAAATGGCTGACGAGGCCTCGGATGAAGACACAGAGGACGAGGAAGGCGCCGCGGGGCAAGACGACGGCGGGAAAGGCAAGAAGAAGCAGCCTTTCGACCGCGGAGACCTCCTGGCCATATGCGAAGACTGCGGCTTCGCCTTCTGCAGCCGCTGCTACCAGTCGTGGCATGGCGAGTTCTACCGCTGCACGCCCAAGCGGGACACGGGCGAGCTTTCGGCCGAGGAGCAGGCCTCGATCGACTACATCAACCTCCATACCACGCCGTGCCCGACGTGCGGCGTTACCGCGCAGAAGAGCCACGGGTGCAACCACATGATCTGCTTCCGTTGCGCCTCGCACTTCTGTTATCTATGCTCGGCCTGGCTCGACCCCAGGAACCCGTACGCTCACTTTAACGAAATGCCCGACGGCAAGATCACGGCGTGCTTCATGCGCCTGTGGGAGTTGGAAGGCGGCGATGGCGATAATGTTGGCATCGGCTTCGCCGGCGGCCGGCAGGGGCAGGGGCAGGGGCAGGGGCAAGACGACGACGAGGACGAGAACGACGCCCTCGTCGAGATCGTCGACATCGTCCCCGAGATCGAGGAGCCGGACGACAGCGATTCGGACACGGAGGCAGACGACGCTCCTCAACCACCGGCCCCTCTGGCGGGCGGTGTCGCACGAGAAGGACCGCTCGTCCTACGGATAGGAGCCGACCCGGGCCCCCGGGGCGGCCGAGGAGGAGGAGGAGGAGGAAGAGGAGGAGGAGCAGCAGCAGGGGCAGCTCACGGTGTTGTCCCGCCGGCCGCGCCACCAGCGCCGGCCAACCCCGCGAGAAGAGGCGGGCCTCCCGTACCAGGCGGACGTGGCGGGCGCGGAAACAGAGGCGCAGGTGTTCGAGGCGGTCGACGGCAGAACCAGCAGAGGAACCAGGGGTTACGGGTGCCCGTCGTGGGCAGGAACGGGGAGATTGGCATGGGGGTCGTTGACGCCGACGAGCTCGACGAAGCTCAGGAAGCGTGGATCAGACGATTCGTTCAGATGGCCCTGGACGACGAGGAGGAGGACAGCGACGAGGGGTGATTGTTTCCTGGTGGGCGCAGCACAGGTCGGCCGGGTGCGTTGAGCACGGTAGACAGGAGAGCGTCGGGGGAGGCTCGCGGCATGGCAACTTGGAGATAGACGACGGCGCGACGATCAGACAGCACAACGAATGGAATGAACTGGCGGACTACCCTTGGCCGGGGCACGAGTGTGTGCTGCGTGTGTTGACGGACTCGCACCGTGACGGAAAGCGTGTCATACAGCGGCGAGCGAGGCAGCTAAACAGGCAGCGGCGCCGTCTCCTCCTCCTCTTGCCTCATCCTAATCCTTCTCCTTCTCCTTCTCCTTCTTCTTTTTGACCGCCGGCATTTGATCCGGGACGGACGTTGAACGAGATTCAATATCTTGAAAGGGGGGACGTTAGCCGGCCCAGCAAGACCGCTAAGAGAGTTCGAGAGCGAGTCATCTCAATGCAGCGACTCCACTATCCAGTCTGCAGCATGTCACTCCAAAGCATCAGTCAAGCATATCCTCGGCATGCCCCGGACATGCAGCAGCAGTGGCGGCGGTGGCATCACGAGGGCATCAAAGTCTGCAGCTTTCCATGGCAAGAAACAGTTACGCATGCAGGCGAGAGAGAGAGAGAGAGAGAGAGAGAGACAAGAGGCCCGAGAAGAGGGCACCATTTGCTCCCCAGCTTTTTGTCACGAGTTCATTTGATAATGACTTGGGGGAAGAGCCGACACTTCCTCAAACACACTGCAACGCCTCGGCAAACAACAGGAAGAAGACGGGAACCAGCTTGGACAAAGCTCACTTTTCCTGGTCCTGCTTTTCCCTTTCGGGGGCGGCGAGGGGCGACGAGGGGGGGGGGAGATTAATATTAGAAAAAAACGAACGAGATTAGCAACATCCCCCACGCGTGCCCTCTTTCCAGGGCCAACTGCATTTGAGGCGAGGAAAAGCCCAAGACATCAAATCGTCGTCGTCGTCGTCGTCCTCGCCGTTGGGCGGCGGCGGCTGCGGCAGCGGGGATGATGAAGGGGGGGATGGGGAATGGGGAATAGGACGGAAGATGAGGTGGACCGGTAGATTGCTCGACCACAACCGGGTTCACAACCAACTCTGCTGTCCTGTTCTTGTCTTGCCGAGCCGGTTGATCGATCGTGTGGCACCCCTCCCGAAACCGATGATGGCGCGCGCCATGTCCTTATGCGAGATCACTGCCGACCACCCCCTCGAGCTCGAACGATTTCGGCTCCGGGGAGGGACGCAGCAGAACGAACGTGTCGTTTTTTTTCAGGGAAAGAAAAAAAAAAACACGAGGCGGTGGTATAGGGTCTCGCTCACATGGCCCATCTCCCTCGGGACTCGGCGACGGCATTTGCAAATGACCGGCCCCGTCCGAAACGTCATTGGCGATACCAGTCCTGCCCCCCCCCGCACCTCCCCGCAAGAAAAGGACACACGTTCGGCGGAAAGGGGATGTAAGGGCGAGAAGAAGAAGGCCTAAAGGTGTTGGTGGGCGGTCGCATCCAGAGGAGGTAGGGACAGCGGCAAGTCTGGGGGTTACGATGGGAAGGGGGAGCAGCTCGCCGACGTGCCATCGGACCCAGTACCGGCCGAGGGAAGAGGCTTACTCTATCTTTCACAACGGATCTAACTCTCTTTGCCTTTCTCCATCTCTACCTCTATCTACTGCCCTCC
>MU846004.1:0-10872 GCA_030867225.1 Colletotrichum caudatum | reverse complement strand
CCTAACTATCTTTGGACCCCGTCCTGATCCTCACCGCCTGAGACGCTCACCCTCGAATCCTAGAGTCTCCGCATTTTCCTCCCTACGCCGGCATGCACGCAGAATATCAAGCAGGATTATCCCGCGCACGCGTGCCTGCCTCCCCAATCTCGTCGAATTCTTGGCCGCACGTTCGATCGAGGAACCGGGGGGTGTCAGTAATGGCCAACTGCGTGATATTCTGTGGTAGCCAGACTCTCATATCTCCCAACATCACTCGGCCCTATGTCATAAAGCCTGCCCCGCTTGACTGGACGAGTACCGGAGATCAGTGAGGGTAGTATGAAGGAGAGAGTAGGGAAGGTCACAACAGGGTAAGGTTATTACTCGCAAGGTACAGCGTGGCTCTGGAAAAGGGGCCGAAGGGAGAGGAGGAGGAGGAGGAGGAGGAGGAGGAGGAGGAGGAGGAGGAGGAGGAGGAGGAAACAGGAGGGGGCAGGGAGGAAAGCAACGCAACCTCGGTCTAGGCCTTAGGTAGGTAGGTAGCAGGCGAAAAGGGGTGCCGGGGGAGGAACCCTTAGAGTTGCGCAGAGATGGCTGCTACTCTGCCAACCTCGCAACGGCCCTCCATCCGCGCGCCTGAAAATCAAGCGGCGGCCAAGCAAGCGATGGACGATACACGGGAGGTGGGTGGGGAGGGGGGGGAGCTTGGACACGGGTTGTGGACGAGGAACAGCGGGCAACGGTCTAGGTTGAGTTGGCAGTGGCGGCCGAGGAACCCGCAAGCGAAGCCGTCCAAGGTTGAGCCATCTGATTACAAGCTAACCTGCCAATAACGGACCCGTCGTTTGGCCAGATTGCGAGAAGCTAACGATGCCCCTCCTCCCCCCGCCGGGTTGGCTCGCATCTGCCGGAGCCGGAGAGTTCAAGCCTGAGCCGATGAGTGGACCCGAAGGCCAGAGCCTGTCAGGGAGCCAACCGAAGAGGGGGCGTGGGAAGTCTTGGGGTATTCACTGCGGGCGTGGCGATCGAGAAATACTCCGAAGACTACAACGGCAGCAATATGGATTTGCTACAGTACACTGTGAGCACGTTGTTTCTGGTACGATGGGGGGAGGGGAGAGGGGCGGGAGCACGAGTCGGAACGAGATGGGAGGGGCTCGTCGATTCGACGTCTATCCGAGTCGAAAGATCCTGGATCCAAGCTCTTAATACCAAGGTCCCAGGTTCCAAGTCGATGATGCGCCCGTACGCGTTATGTCCCAAGGCAGGTATGGCACAAGGCAAGAAGAGGGTGGGAGGGGGGGGGCGAGAAAGAGAGAGGGAGATGATGCATACCTGTGAATACCAGGAAGAGGGGGTGGTGTGCCATCTATCAAGCTCCGATCGCTGCTGCGTATGCAGCCCGTATACACACCCTCCTTCATGACAAAGTAAAGTTGTGGCGTGCGACGGCGATGGACACAGATTGGGTAGACAAACCGACAGACAAACGCACACGTATACACATATATATACGCGCAGGAGAGGGAGAGAGCAACCCCGTCATGCCCGTTTTCGACGCCGCTGGCCCTGCAGTCATCGCGCTGGGAACACTGCCGTCACGGCTGTTGCTACCTATGCAAAGTTATAATCGCAACGGATACCTAATCAAGTGAGGCTATCTGGAGCTTGGATCTCGTTAGGCCCGAGATCTCCGCAGTTTTTGGCCCTAGTCGGACAGTGATCGTTTTGTTAGACCGTTACGAGCCCGGCCTTGCGAGTAGCATGGATGCCCGTCCTCTTCTTTCACTCGTGTGTGAGCAGGACGGACCCCCCCCCCCCCCCCCCCCCCCGTCCCATGGATCATGGATCCGGGGAGTGTGAACCGGATGGGGATCGAGCACGTTGACGACGCCATCGATGGGGGTGGAGCAGGGGTCCAAGGGGCGTAGGTTCTGGACGACTCACGAAGTAGCCCACGTCGTAATCTTTCCGATGGGTTTCCCCCCTTTGCTAAAGACAAGTGGAGTGTGGTGACAGCCACCGGTGGGCGGGAGAAGGGTACTTCAGGTACGGTTCGTATACACACCCGTGATGCGACCGGCGAGGCAGGCGTCGCATCGTCCTGCACGGGGTATACAGCCACCGAGGTCACCTTGAATATGATTAGGAGGGAGTCAGGCCGGCAGGCCGACCAGCTTTGTGCGGAAATAATGGAGGCCAGGAAGGGTAACAGGAAACGTTTCCTGTCCGCACCTCTATGGACCGACCCACTTTTGCTTCGGAGAGAATCTTGCGATCCAATGTGACTCTGTAGAGCGGAGGAGGGGACGATGGTTTCAAGAGCACCTTGCTCTAACAATTGCACGAGTCGGCCTGGTGTGAGGAGCCAAGCCCAAACCATCATAATCGTACGAACAGGCCGCCATCATGACCCCTTTTCCTGTGGCGCCTTCGTCATCGTGCTGACCTGCTGTCGGTAGAACGCCGGCGACGATGCAGACGGGCAGACGGCCAGCGTCGCCCAAGTCTAGGGATTGATAGACGCCAGGGCCTCGGAGTGCGACGACCCTGGCGACATGACTGACCAGGCGAGCAAAGAAGCGAGTTCGGTCACGCCGTCGGCACGCCATCTGCCCTGCCGTAGAATTTTCAGACCATCATGCCATAAAGTTGATGACATCTTCGTATACTTGCCCGCCTCCGGCCGTCCACGGGATCGGCAACGTCTCTGTGGTGTGTAGAGCAGGCTTGGCGATGCGTCATGGAATCTTGTTGCACAATGGTAGGTATGCAAGCAAAAAGCCGCGCGCGCGCGCGCATACATACTGCGTGTGAGTGTGTGTGTGTGTGTGTGTGTGTGTGTGTGTGTGTCTGATTGTAGCCACGGAACCTCCCGTGCTCCCAGAGCGCCCTCCGTAGAGCACTAGAACTGGCAACCAGGCCCACAGCAACCCCAGGAAGGTGGCGGTTTGAGGGAACCAGGCACGAATACAGCTCCAAGCCGGTGACTTTTCTTCCGCGTCTAGGAACTCGGGGCCGGGATTTTGGCGGGTGCCAGCCGTCGTGATAGGAGAAGCCAGGATATCCAGGACCGGCTGCAACTCCGAACGTTCCTGTACTACCGTAAAGGAGCTTCTGCAGGCCTGGCGGCGGGCGCATACGCGAAGGGCTATCGTTCGACCGGACGATATTTGCGTGGGCCTCGGCTAACATCTTGGAGGCTTAACAGTGATGTTATTGCAGCATCGCCAATGGAGGCCGGCTATCTTCCTCCTGGGTACATGCGTCTGCCGAGCAGGCCCTGGAATTGCATAAATCCGTTATGCAGGGCCGTTTTGCCAGCACTGGGGCGCTGCACGTGTCTGTGAGAGAACAAAAGGGCCAGGCATGGTCTGCTGTAGTCGTTGGAAGCTCCTACTGCAGGTCTGCTGTTGGGCACTATCTCATCGTCAACCATGGGCTCCCAGGTCGCAAGATGGAGGTTGATACAGACTGTAATTAAAGCGAGGTGGTGTAGCAACCGCTCGAGTGGGGATGGGCGTACATTAGAGACGCCACGATCAACAACAGCCGCACTTTGTTTTCCCCGTCGCCGCCGTCGATAGCTTCTCTAGAAGCCGAGTTAGGTGATCGGAGTGGTGGAGGAAGCCAATTGGCCGGGATGATGAGGCGGCAAAACGCGACTCTGTATTCGGCCCTTCCTGTCTGATTCGAGCTCGTCGAACAGGACCTGGGGATCACGGTGCCGGTTAAGTGCCCCCCGTACCTTGCTTGTTCATCGACCAGGGGGTGGTGCAACAACAGTTCAAAATACCACCCCAAAGAAACAAACCAAAAAGAAACTGCCCCTCCCCACCCTCCAAAGAAACAAGCAGCGACCGGGGCCCGGGGAAACAACAGTGCCATCCATTTCTCGCAAAAAAAACAATCTCATCTCGGGATTGTGCGAAAGGAGACGATGCGGGCGGGACGAGGACCCTGGGAAGACAGCAGATGGGTCAATATGTTCGCGTTGCGGGGTGCATACATGTCCATGTCTTAACAAGGACCCGAGAGTCGGCGCAATCTTGGTTGTTATCACAAGCTTTGTTGATGTTGTTGCCAATGGGTAATGGATACCGAGGTTTATTGCCCAGCCGCTCGAATGATCAACGCATCTTTCAAATGTTATTCTGCTCCAATATACTCTCCATCGGCCAATATCCGCCCCCCTTCCAAATCGCATGGTTTATGGCCGGCGAGTTAAAGATGGCGTGGCGGTGCGGCCCAGGGCCTCAATATTGACGCGGATCCTCCGTCTCCTCCCCTGCAAAAGGACGGAGATTGGTGATGCCCAGAGGATCCTACATATTCCTAAGCGCAGAGCCGAACCGAAACAAAATCGACAACTCTTACTGGAGGTTCTCAGGGATGATAGGGCTGCACCGCCACATATCGACAATGATGTGTATATTGCTTCTTTTCCAAGTCGGCAAGCGCAAGCGTTGCAACCGTCTTCGGCCGAGATTTCCCTGTTGCGCCTTTCGTCCTGGAGTGTTCATGTACGTAGGCAATCTCGGATGATACTGCAGGAATGAAGGTCGTCATTCTCCGATTCCAACATGACAACCCGCCATCTTCCCCTGTGAGGATAGCATGCATGTGCCTTGCGGCGCACGGTGATGATGAGCCGCCAGGTCGTATCTTGTACCTGATGATGAGATGGACCCTCGATCAAAGCTCGCATGAGAAGCCATGTTCGAGCGACCCGGAGGGAGGGGGGGGGGGGGGAGAGAGGGAGAGAGAGAGACCAAAGCATTGCTCAAAGCACCAAGCGCGCTGGTACAGGGACCCTGGCCTTAATGAAAGTGCTCATCGGTCGTCTACCGACCAGCAAATGTTAGTTGGTCTGGGCTAGATGCCCCTCTAGGCCCCGTAAGCCCTTCTGATAGCACCAGTCAGTTGTCACTTGTCAGCAACCTGGCCTGCTTTCGGAACGCAACGCCGATTTGGAAGGCTAATCGACGCGGCAACAGCAAAAACGCAGCAGTCAACCGGTCGTCAGGTGCAGCCCTGCGCCTAGACCCCGCCCCCTAGTGACTCTCGTCATAGCAGTGGCCGGCTCACGAGCCACCAGATCGTCCCCATCTTCTGATTCGGATGCTCGCCCGTGTCGCCTCAGTTCGATGGCGTCGCACCAGTCAGGCTGATGGGCTGGCTAGCGCAGGTAGACTCTGCCGCTGCCCCTTCGCATCGTCGTTCCGGCAAAGTGTGCTTTTATTGGTGGCACGAGATGCGAACACTGTGTGCTGGGTGCGAACTGAACGCAGGGCATGCCATGCCACACTCTTCTCGGGATGTCCCTAACGCGCGGGTGGTTCGTCTTATATTAGTTGTGGGCAGACAAATACTAGTTTGATTCGTGCTCGGGTATGGCTGGTTATTCTATCAACAAGCCCTTCCTTGGGAAAGGCATAACCCAACGGACGATTGACGATGAGCTAAACTCTGCCGACAAGCCCACGCCATCCATCATCAGTGCGTCGTCTGCGAGTCAACGGCGCTGTCACCGAGAGCTAGTGTACTGCGTAAGGGGGGCCGGTGGCAGTTGCCGGGGCTAGATGAACGCTAGGGCCATCGTGGCTGTGGTGTCCTGTCGTGCTGACTCAACACTGACAGCCTTTGTCTGTCATCGGCCCATCCTCTCGTAGGATTGATTGGGCATTGAGACGAATGGGGTGGTGACCGGCACCACCAGGGACGTTCCTTTCGGAATGAAAAGCCTTGACCAACGCAGCGATATTGACGGACAGCGGGAGGCAGCTCCTTCTCCGGTCTTGAAGGAGGGTGTGAGAATCGGGAGATGGGAAAAGGAAGGATGCGTTTCTTAATCGAGCAGCCGGTTCCTCGCGAGGGCGGGGATGGTCGTCCCAAAGGAGCCTGCTGGGCCGGAAGCGTGCCTCGAAGCAGCTTAGACCCCAGTTGAGGCCAGATTAATTTGTCCATGACCGGAGAGATGTGGATGAAGATTGCAGGGGGCGGCCCTCTTCGGTAAGGACGGTTTGCAACTGTGACAAGGTCCAGACAGGATGCTTGGCATAATCAGGGAGGCTTGCGCCATTCCTATGTCTCTCAGTTCCCGTATCCCCTGAGCCCCCCCTGGATTTGTTTCTTGTCTGGGTGGGTTCCGGTGGGAATGGCGTGTACGTCGTCTAGCAGGGCCACCAAGAGCCGACTGCCGCGCGAGAAAGAGAAAGAGAAAGAGAAAGAGAAAGAGAAAGAGAAAGAGAAAGAGAAAGAGAAAGAGAAAGAGAAAGAGAGAGAGAAAGAGAAAGAGAAAGAGAGAGAGAAAGAGAGAGAGAAAGAGAGAGAGAAAGAGAGAGAGAAAGAGAGAGAGAGAGCCCCTGAAGCCCTCTCAATTTCATTCCACCCCTGTGACACTCTCAGGTTGCTCTCTGCCGATCCATCGCAATCCGATGGCTCGTTGGAGCTTGTCTCCAGGCTCCAGGCACCGGGCTCCATGCTGTTGAAGCGACCCCGATTCGGAGAATTGATGACATTGAGCACTTGACGCGTTGGATTGCAACACAAAAACCGCCATTCAATGAGTGCCGATCGTCTGGAGCCGACCGTCTTACGCCTCGGGGCTGCTGCAAATGTTTCGATCCCCCGGTATCGAAGGCCTGAGCACCCGAGTTACCAGCTAGTCATGGCCCAAGACCGTCAAAAGTGCGCACCGAATTGTGCCATGTGCCGTGCCAGCTGTGAAGCCCAAACACAATAATGAAAAGGCGATTTGCTCAATTGGCAGAGGATGCACCGGCAGCATAGCGTTTGGTTTGTGAATGTGTCGATGTGCTTTGGCCGGATAGGGGGTCTGTTCCTGGTGGGAGAGGGTTATAGCAGGTGGCAGATATATGTATTAGCCGGCTCGATATAGCCATGGGTGAGAAAGGGGATAATCTCGGTCTGGCAGTCCGCAAACAAGAACTGCGAGGTTGTCGTTTCCAAGAACCCGCCCAACCCTCGTGTAAAAATAACAGAGACCGGGCACCGAGGATCAAGACGTGCCGTAAACCATAACGGCATACCCCTTAACTGCAAGGGAAAGGGTTAGCGATCGGTGTTGAGCGAGTCGTGAACGCCGGCGGTTGATGGTTCCGCCGTTTATCTGAGGTAGATTTGTGTTTTCCATGTCTGCACAGCCCGGTCGAGCCCTGTCTAGCCCTGTCAACTGTTTCGATCTCGAAACACAGATCATCAACAGAGCAGTCGTTGATCGAGAAGGTCGAAACAGTCTGGCCTCGAGTGCCGTGCTCCTCCTTTGAAAGGGCCTTCTCCACCGCGAGAGGGATGACGAGAACTCTGGGTGATGGTCGGCAGAAGGGTAGGCGAGTCCCCCAGACAGCCAATCAAAGGCGCATCGGGCAGCACGAAGGCCAAGGCGTGACAGGGCACCACCAGGTGGATTGGCAAGGATGAGGGTGTGTCGGACGAGCAAGCGGCAAGCCATCTGCACAATGAACCCGCCTCGACGAGAGGCAAGGACGGGTCCCCCGTGCCCGCGCGATCTCACAGGAAATTCGCCGCTTACCCCCTTGAGCGCCCCTCCTACCCCCCTCCCCCCGGATGGTTACATCAGCAAGGGATGCTTCTGCCGCGAACGTTGGTCTGTGACGAGGTCTGCAACTCGGACGAGGGGCGCTCTCTGGACGATGCACGTTAAGAATAGCGCAATAATCGCATGTATCTGTACCAACTCCGGGCAGAGCCCACGAATGGCGAATTGAAGACGAGCCTGTGCGAAGACGTGAGAAGACGTGCGAAGCCTTGGAAAGGGCAGGAGCGATATTGGGACTAGAGGAAACAAGAAGAGGCTCGGGTTTCTGGAGCCACAGATTTTTCTTGGTCTTGTGAAGGACGAGCGGGTAGTTGGCGGCGGGAATATAGGTCGCCCAGACTAGGGTAGCGTTCGCACGACGCTACGTAGTAATACACGGTATTTGGTAAATGTCTGTCGGTGGTGTATTTCTAGACGCTCCCGCAGCGGCGGTACAGTCGTAACCGTGATCGACCCTGTAGCCGTGCCGCCGGGGATTGCCAGTCAAGGCTGTTTCCAAGAGAGGGGACTCGTACGACAATTAATTAGCGGGATCCGATGGAGCGATCCGCATCCGTACAGGTACTTACTTGGCAGGTGGAGGACGTTGTCGTCGTCATTGGTGTCTGGTGCATGTTCGGTATTGGGGATTACGAGGCGTTCGACCTGGGCCATGGGCGCTGCCGAAACGCCTTATGAAAGAAGCACAATACACAGGTGTGTAGGTATGTGCGAACAGCGACGTTTTCGCTTACCTCACTGATTAGGTGGTTGCAGAGCGAAACATTGTGCGAAAGGTAGATAGTCAACACAAGCAGTGGGCAACATGGAACTGCCCGTGTTCCTACGCCTCGGTGAGTAGGTGGTTTCACTTAGGCCTGGGTGGACGAGTCCGCTGCAGAGGATTTTGACTTAGCAGGCGTAATTTAGTCGTCTCCGCC
This sequence comes from Colletotrichum caudatum, assembly GCA_030867225.1. Lineage (NCBI taxonomy): Eukaryota > Fungi > Ascomycota > Sordariomycetes > Glomerellales > Glomerellaceae > Colletotrichum > Colletotrichum caudatum. Next base: position 2,388 of record MU846004.1, on the reverse strand, counting down.
ACGTGCGGGATCGAAAGCTTGGGAGTAGTAGACATTCGTAGTGTAGTTGTGTGTGCACAAGACAAGACGCGATGCCAAAAGATGCGGTCTGCAGTTGTGGTGTGAACCGCCGGTCTGAAGTCGTCGACGTGGTACCCGCAGCAGCGTGATAGCTAGTATGCGTCGTACCTACCTACCTTAGTGTAGTTGGCTGCACGTCGCTTAGCGCTGTCACTTGCATAGGTGCCTAGTAGCTTAACGGCTTCCACACTGACCGACACCTGCTGGTGTCATGTACATATCCATTCTGTCAATCGAGAGAGAGAAGGTGCGCGCGCAAAAGCAAGAGGAGGTCCATCCCATCTCGTTCGCGTCCCGTGGGTGTCCTGGTCCGCGAGCGCAGGGTGGGCGAGTTGGGATATGACGGGATTAGCAGACTGAGGCAAAAAAGACAGCATTGACAAGGGTGATGGAGGGTGCAGAGCAGAGCACAGCTCGTTTAAGGCCGGGCAGATGGACGAAACAGGCATATGAGATGATGACAATGCAAGGAAACACAAGGCACCGCGGTCGGCAAGCGCACCATATGAGATGAGAGATAGTTTAGATACGGGCATGGTCAGTGTCCCCCGACTTCCCACGAGGGCGGTGGTTGAGTGCTGAACTGGGCTCGGCGCCGGACCTGAAGGAGCCAGATAGCAGGGAAACCAACAAACAGGGCAGGCAGGGCATGGCGCGAGTACTGTATGTAATAGTGCATATCGGGTGCGATTCGTATAAAGACAGACGGACTGTAACAGCCACAAAGATGCGACCGAATGCAACGGCACTGGCGAGGGTCACGATAAAGTTTGTTTTGAGATGGGCGAAACAGACAAAAAAAGAGCAGGCGTGGCGTTGCGTTGCGTTGCGCTGCGTTGCGGCGTGCCTGAGAAGGAAACACCACACAGGCGGGTGTGGGCTCCATTTCCTCCTCGAACGTTTAGGTAAACCACATCCTCCTCTGCTACCTAACATCGCTGCGGTACGAACAGGTATGTAGCAGCAGAGCCACACTAGTTCCGCTGTGGGGGACGTGGAGAAGGCACCGGTGATGTGCCCCCGATGAGGTGACTTGCTTGTGGCAGTGGGCGAGGATCACGGCGGACGGGGGGTCTGTGCCGGTCCAGGGTCCTTCCTGATCATGATGTCGACGGTGCCGGAGCTCCAGGGGTTAATTGAGAAAGAAGAGATGAGTCGTTGCTGTGCAGTCAGCGAGGTGGTGGAGGGGGTCGTGATCCACAGTTGTTGCTGTCGACAGTCGATAGTGCGCTGTGATGGGCAGGGAGGTACGTATGTATTGTTGTTGTATTTGCGCAGATGTTGGGACGACTTGCCCATCGCAAGTAGGCAGGTGAGTAGTTAGGCGGGCAGGAGGGGTTGCCCAAAAGCCCGTCGTCTGGCTGGAGCGGCACACATCCGCATCACTTGCCAATTTTCGAAGCTGCTAGGAAGGTAGGTAGGTATTCGCGCTCTCCACTAATAGTCAGGTATGTGCAATACATCGCACCTAGGGTATGGGCAACAAACAGGCGGGTTGTGTTTTGCCTTGTCATGCATCAAACAAAAAGGCTTCACCTCGGAGAAGGAAGGAGCAATCAAGGCCAAGACGCGGTCCGTTGCAGGCGTGCGTGCGGGCGAGCACTTGGAGAAGCAAAGAAGGGCATGAGCCATCATCTATCTGCGCGGCAGGGGTTGACAGGAGGACTTGCAGGCTGCGACTCCGTGCGAGCTCGAGAGACCCAAGGTACGTACACGGCTGGACAGACAGAGACACTCGAAGTGCGGGAGGCAAGCACGACGCCAACGACGACGACGACGACGACGACGGAGGCGGCTGGTGCTGCAAGAGCACCTCAGGAAGGAAGGAACTTGGAGGTGGAGCTTGTTCCGTGAGGGGAAATGCACGCCGCTGACTGGCCAAATTCACGACGGGATTGAATCAGTACCCCGACCTCGAGGCACTTTTAGCCTGGCAAAACCCTGTCCGTTCCATTTTGAGTTTTCTACTCGATGCGGGTTAATATCGGACCCACACATGGGAGACGTTGTATCCTCCAGTGACAGAAGGCACGAACTAGGAACTACCCACTGAATGACGGGGACTCGGCCCCGAACCGGGAGGGGAGGGGGGGGGGGGGCTCCAAGCGCTGCTGAAGTCAGAGTTTTGCTGCGCTTGAGAACTTGATAAATGCCTGACCCGCCTGGCCTGATGCTGGTGGCCCGGGCCTGACCTGGGTAAGGGGTTGGGTTGGTCGGTGAGAACGGGGGGGGGCTGTGGCGGCGGTGCTGGTCTTTTGTACCAGGGCCCATGGCATGGCATGGCATGGCCGTCATGATGGCTGGAGAAGAGGGTCAATGGGAGGGGGG
>MU846003.1:363459-538412 GCA_030867225.1 Colletotrichum caudatum | reverse complement strand
GGGGGGGGGAGCGAAGGCAAGAAAAACACAATATCTGGGAGTGAAACAGAAGATGGCCTGTGGCTTTCAAAGGCCCAGGTAGCATGCCGTGGATCGAAGACACTTGCGAAATCCGCTTTGATCGGGCGCCCACGCCCGGAACGACAGTCGCTTGCGCGCGCGCGCATGTGAAGAGAACAAAACATACGTCACGCATCCAAAGCGCCGCGGACGATGTGCTTGCTGTAAACTCCAAGCCCAGCCGACCAGGGCGTATTGTGATCGTCGTCCATATTAGCTGCGCAGGGGCCTGGCGGTATCAGGAAGCAGTATATCCGTACGCGGCACGGCATGGTCGTCGCAAGCCACACCTCGGGAGGCCATTGCGGATATCACTCCAAAGGTGAATATTCTGCCTGGGTCATCGAGACTACCGTAAACTTGCCATCATCTGGGGAAAACCGGAGCCCCGTGATCAGGTCTCGGAATCAAAGTATATTAACAGGCCCTGCCATGTCAGAAATATATTTTCCCCGGGGGAGGGGGGGTCCAAGACGGAAGGTTCCTGTGTCATGACGACCCTCAGCTCGTCGTTGGATGACGTCCCGGTCAAGAAGGCGATAAGTATACTTGTGCCAGCGGAGGGGATTGAGTTCTGTTTTCTGGGATTATCCCACATGCTTGGGCCTCGAGGGGGGGATAATGTGAGGGCATGGGAAAGGTTCAAGCCTTGGTGTGTCGAGAAGGGGACCAACAAAACGGACGGCATCCGTTACACCAGACGGAAATTACAAGCGACCCCGGCAGCCATGGACCCTTTTTGCTCTCTCTGGCTGTCCCCCTCCTCCATTGGCGGGTGTGGCTAGCGGCAGTCTCCCGATCGCCAGGAGCTTGACTCGGACGGTGATGTTGGGCTCCTAGGTAATGCGTGTGGCGGCCAGCCAGCGTCATTTGATAGCCGTAAGGGAGAGACAACGCCCCCCCTCCCATGTCTGGCAAATCAGGCCGCACACAGCGTACCCTCAATGTTGCATTACGCTCTCCGTCCTGAAACTTTCGCATCCACGAGTGCTGGGTGTACCATATCTACACGCAAGTCGGTACTTCCCCGGCTGCCTCGGGCGTGATACTGTTGGTTGGGGGGGGGGGGAAGACAAAACATGCACTTGCCGGCCGTTGGCAACAGCGGCAGATAGAGCCACATTAGTTCCGAGCCAGATCCGACAAGCGCCTGCCGACGACCATTTCGTAGCTCGCCCAGCCAGTACCTTAACCTAGGCAGTATCCGTAGGCCGCGGCGAAAGCTCGAACCTCAATGCGGTCCTCAAGTCTCGCTGGCAAAGGCCCACCCTGGCGGCAACGGAGGCTGGACAATGACATTGCCCCAATATTTGTACTCCGTACTATGCAGGCAACCAAGTCTCCTCGATGGTTGGTGTAACGAAACGTGACGAGGGTGATGGGCAGGCCAATCAGAGGCCACGAGAGCCCTTGCATTCCCTCCCATCGGTAAACACCGACTCGTTGGGAAGCCTGGTCGACCTGTTATCGACCTAAAACTCACGCATGTAGTTGGTGGTGACCGGTGTTAAGCACGCCTACATAGCAGTGGATGCAGGTTGCAGTGGCAAGTGTGCGAGCCCCCTCCGATTTCAGTTCGGGATACGGATACTCACTCTGTACAAGCCTTCGTCGTCCTTACACTGAACGAGATGAGTGGGGGGTGGGGGGATGAACGCCTCCGTGGTACAGGAGAGAAAAAAACTTTGTTCAAGTCAAAACGTGGCTGGTTTCGTGGCTCGCGCAGTGGCCATACTTCATAATTGCCTACCTAGCACTATCTGATTACGAAATCCACTCGCTGGCTTTTGGATCAAGTGTCGGTGATTTGGGACTTGGGTGGGTTAAGGGCTCGCGGGCTCTGTCTATAGTAGAGTAGTGCTGAAGCTGGTGGGACCTGGCGGCTTGGCGGACGGTTGGTCAGGAGAGGTGAGGACAGACACCCTTGGGATTCGCGACTCACGAGTTCATGGTTTGAGCGCATACCTATTGACCGGAGCATCGATACGAGTCGAACTTTACCAGCCTGCCATGCGGTTTGGGTGAAGCCCTGAGGTCAATTTACTAGGACACACCTAGCAATTGCTGTTATGCGATGGTATGGTTCTGACGGACCTTTTCCTACTGCGACAACCCGACCGTTTCGGGGACGCCCATCCATGGCTGACGAAAACCACAACGACATCATTTTTCCTTCGCAAGCACGGCCCAGAATCGTCAATCAATATTGCAGCCTGGCTTTAGCGGCGGTAAAATCGCACCAAAATAGGTAGGCCGAGCCGGCGCAATCAGTCTGCTGTTCTCGTACGGTCTGCCCTTCTGTGTTTTCCTTGTTGGTGCAAGTGTGGGTACCGACTGAGTTTAAGGCCGAACCTTACCCTTCCTTACCCCAGTGGTTGTGAAGCTTTAGCGGTCAACCTGGTGTTGCGGGAAGACGACTAGTATATACGTCGCCGAAGATGACTGTGATTCGTCGTAGGAAGCCTCATCGATTCAATATGGGCCAAAGCCCCGTAGCGCTCTGAAGCACTCGCCCAGGGCTTCGGCAGTTTGGTATAGGTCCAAGGCAGCCATTGCAGTCAGGGAGCTGGGACCAAGGGGACAACAATAGGGCGGTCGGTGAAGTTCCAGACTGAGCTGAAGGGAGTCGAGCATTCGAGCTGATGCGGCTGGAAGGAGCGGTTCGGTTGGAGAAACCGCCCAGGACATTCTCAGGTGTACGGGCACAGGACTCTGATACTAGCATCGCCCTCGTTCCTTCGGAACAACTTGAGAGAGGCTTTGACCAAGAAAAGGCAGATCCTAGGCGAGTACCTAGCGGAACTCGAGTCAATTGCTTGCTTCAAGACACGACGGAGTGGCTTGGGGTCGAATCAGATTAGCGACTGCACTGGACGACCATAGTGACGTCGGCGGCTTGGGGCTCGCTCGGAAGGCGGCATGTCCCTAGCATCGCGGTGTGGATTAGTCACAAGAAAAGTAACGATATGCAGGTCTCTATGGAGTACATACAGATGAGCAGGGCCTCAGGGCCTCGGTAATTGCCCAGTCGCGAAAATATGGCTCGACTTGTCTTGCATTCCGAAGACGGCGGTTGATCGAATGGCCGGCTGTGCTGCGAGCCTGTTTCTGGGGAAGACGGTCGATACGCGGGGCGCAGGGAGAGGTAGAACAGCAAGGGTTGGGGTTGGAGGCCTGTGATTAGGGAGTTTGATCTGCTGGAGGCCAACCCGGCGATATGGTCGTAGGTAATGAAAGGATGGACGATGCGAGGGCCTGAAACGGCTGAAGAGGGCGCCGAGTGATGATCTTGGGACGATAGCCCACACGGTTAGGCTGACAAGCGGGTTACCTTGAAGTGTGACACCCTAACGATCGTCGTAGACTGGCTAGTGTCAGAAATGTCGTTTATTGGCCATGTAAGAGCTCGAGGAAAAGTGCAGTGGATGTTTACGCGATCCTATGAACAAACAGTGGTGAACCGGGAGCGTTGCAGCACATTATAGGTACGGTACCTTAAGTAGGTATCTAGGTAATGTAGGTTCCGCCACTGTCGAGCGATTTCGCTTCTTTTTTCTTCTTTTTTCTTCTTCTTTTTTTTTCTTTTTTTTTATCGAGACATTGGGGAGAGGCAGATGGAAGCCGCGGTTGGCGTTCTCTCCTCACTCATCCACTCATTCAATCATTCATTGTTCTCGCTCCCTTTCCTCATTTTTAATACAACTACAAGCCAAGGGGCTTCATTTTCTTGAGTTTCCGGCATAGCTAGAGGAGGCAGGAAGCAGTCGGAGGCGGACAGGCGGAGCGGGGAGGGACGCAGGATGAGAAGGAACGGACGACGGGGCTCGGACCTGGACCCTTGAATACCTATCCTGCTTCACGGAAGTCTCTACCTACAGTTGTAGGCCAAAAGTCTGGCTACGGCAGTAAAGATAACTCAATGGAGGGTAGCAGAGGGGTTACCTCACGGTGCACCACTATAGGCCCCTGTGTTCCAGCGACCTACTGTAGCTTTTGATTGGCCATGCTCAATCACGTACCCAGACTTTTGATCTCATACTGTATATACACCACTCAAACTACCCGTACAGTACCCCCCCTTTTAGCACATGGCACAGCGTGGGTACACGACCCCCACTGTCCGGCCATCGGCATGACCGGCCGAGCACACTGTACGGCTGTGTCGACTTCATCACTTCGTCTCAATGCCCACTCCAGTCGTTTCCCTACCGGTGCCCTACCAACCTTGCACCTTGCCTACACTTACAGCATGCACATTCCCGGCTGGATGAGCCGAGGATGCGGCCTGCGGCAGGCCGTCTGACAATCAATCGGACATGACGACCCTTGGACACCATGCTTATGCCCTCTGTCTTCACAATTCCCATGTTCCCAATCTCGATTCCGGCGTCAGGTGCCAAATCTGGAACCGACCGCCTACGATCCATACCGTACTGCGTAGTTCCGGAACACCAAGATAGGGAGGGAAGCACGGTCGGTCCCTGATACGCCATGTGGACAGTCCAGCTGGGCCAGACTCTGGCGTACACTGTGGCTCTGGACTCGACGCTGGATCCGAAGCGGGCCGCGGAGACAGGCACCCCTTAGCTCGAGGCACCGTCATTTGCCTCTGGTATTACTGGTACGGCGGCACGGCGCAGCAAACAGCGGGCACAGTGGCGGCGAGGAGCTCGCGGTCGCAAGCTGTGGAGACACGGGGGATGCAACGCAAAGTTGCATGGCTGCTGGAGGCGGCAAGGAACACTGGTGGATGACATATGGGGGCGGCCAGGCGCCTCCCGCCGTCATCCAGCTGAGAATACCACCTTGCCTTTGGGTGCGGAAACGTTGTCGCTACCAATCGCCGTTGCCCGATGTGCCGCGAGCAGGCCTTGGTACGGCGGCAGCATGCCATGTGCCAAGTAGTTGGTTTAGACTGTACCCAGTTTACAGAGTGGTTTCGAGTCGACGAGAGTCGTGAGCGGAGGCAGCAGGATGAAAAATGGACGGCATGCCTTGTCTGCTTAGTCTCAAGGACCCCTATTTCCATCGAGACGGCACGAGTCTGGTGGGAAAAAGTTGGGCAGCTCCACAGAAAGATGCGTTGGTTATCCCCACAGCAGATGCGAGAGAAAACGGTTCTAACTGAGGTGAGGGTGCTTATCCAGCTAGGCTGTCTCAAAAGGCGCTGCTACGAGTGCCCGAGCCGCCACAAGATCCCCCTCCCTGCGTCTCTCCCTACCTACTGAGGCAACCTAACTTGAGGTACGCCCCCTGCTCACCCGTCCGTTGTCGTGTATGGGACGGCACAACACCTCGGCCCACTATCTACCTCACATTTTGACACAAGTGCTTCTACACACTATCAGAGCGTACCTTTTTTTTTTTTTTTTTTTTTTTAATTCTCGGTTGTCCCTCCCCTCCCCCGGCTTTGGGTATAAATGTCTGGGCCATTGCGGACGCGCCACTGGTAAAGGACACGAGACGATGGAGACAGGCCTGGAAACGAACAATATTAGGCAGGTCGGTTCGACCAGTGGCGGCAGCTGTCAACACGCTCCGAATGCGCTAGCACGGCAGAATCGCTAGACGGGGTATACACTAGACTCGTTCCAACCGTTGCCGCCCATTGCTAGCCAGCCGCACACAGGCTTGGCCCCCATCTCATTCTTGACGACAGGGGGGGCAGACGAAGGAGACGGGAGGGGGGGGAAAGGAAGAATGTTGGGTGGGGAGTACGACTACTGCGTAGCACGTAGGTATGTCACAGGCAGCACAAACAAGCGGCACGCAGGCCATACGCACTCGTGACAAAAAGGATGGCATAGAAAACAGGAAGTTGAGCCGGTTTTGAAGGAGAAGGGGGCACTAAAGTAGACTATGTACCTGCCGAGTAGGCACGGTGTACGATACATGGCAGGACTCTTATCGTTCTCCAAACTTGGCGTACTGCATACAGCACAGGAGATATACTAACAACGGCGTCCAGGGCTTGGAGGAGGGGCGCAAGCAGCGCCTTGAGCCAATGCTAACCGGCGGAATCCCTAGTTGCCCACCAACAACCCCCTTCCGGACGTCGACGCTTGTGCTGCGTTGGGAAAAAAACTCGATCGATCACCATTCGTATTCCATGTCGGCCGCTGGTTGAAGAGCGAATTGCAGTGTGTGTGATAGAGGCTCCTCCGTCCCCCCCCCCCCTGGTCGAGACGCCCCGCATATGCCACCGTCTTATTCGCTGCTCGACTCAGAAAGTACCATCGCAGCAAGTCTCGCTGGGGAGGGTACACACATGGTTGGGCCGATCTAGACTAGCGCTGCCCTGCTCCATTCCGCACCTCCTTCTCTTCTTGAGCTCCCCCCCTCTCCCCCGTGGATACCTAAACTACCTACCCAGGTTAGGTACCTCCATAGTAGGTCGTGTACCACATCTACCTAGGTAGTATGGTTCAGCACAGTACCTCTCTCCTATTTTGGATTTACTCTTAGGTCCCCGACGCAGAGCATCAATCACATCGCCGCTCACCTCACACCGCGTACGAGTACATTTCTCGGCAAGGATGGCCCGATGCTGATCTCGAGTACTGTGTACATTGTGTGTACGTACGTACAGAGACCTGGCCCCCTAAACTTGGCCGACCAGCTTCAGACAAACCGAGTAAACTAGAATAGGAGACTGAGAGAACAGGGAACCAAAAGAAATCTACTGCACAACGCTGCACCTCAGGACGAGTACTCACTCATCCCGTTTCTCGAGCTTCACCGTTCGCCTCATCGACCAGTCTGCCTCTCCACCTCTTCTTCTCCAAGCCCACCTCGCCAATCCCATCCCACCCCGATCCCTACATCCGCCCTCCTTAGCCCGCTGTGGTATCCGTTTGCGCTCCCCCCCCCCCCCCTGTTAAGGTACTTCATGTTCCGCCTTATCTCCTCTCTTCCTAGTCCTGCGCCTGTGGTTCTTCTTTTTTGCTCTGCTCTGCTCTCTACTCTTTCGCGACTTGTAGCCTCCAAGTAGCAGCTCATCCTTCCCTACTTTATCCGCCTGACCACTTTGGGGGCGTGTCTACTCCCTATTTGCTCGTCTCGTCCGTTTTCTTTTTACCCTCGCGCCTTCTCGGCTTGTCAACCCACCTGCACCACTTGTCCTCCCTCCTTCCTCCCTACCACCCCCGAACTCTCCCATCCCTACCCACAACACTTTTGCTCCGCAGGGGAGAAGAAAAAAAGGAACGAAAAAACCAGGAGCATCATCGTCCTTGACGCCTTGAATCAACGTGGTTCAGGCGAGTAGGAAGACTTTGTTCCTACTACCTGCTACAGGATACGGTTTATCGATATTCACCGAGGTTCCAGGCACTCACTGAGCGAATATGCTGCCGGTTGACCACGACTCTTCTTGATCTATACCCGCTCGACCTTTCCCACCCAAACCCCTCTAGCCTCGGCCACTCCTCTCGCGACCGTCCTCAAACCACTCACTCGACAAACATCACAAGCAGCGTGCTCTGCCCTGCTTGTCGATTCGATCGTACGCCCTCAACACTTCCAAAATGGTCGACGATTCTGCACTGGCCGCCGCCGCGGCCATCGTGCAATCCCTTGCCGCCGATGGCACGACGCCCATGTCCCTTCCCTTAAAGGTCGGTGCGCGAATCGAGCTCCCCGGTCGTGACACCCCCGCAAAACGCAGCCTCGAGAACGAGCTGGCCAAGCTCGCGCAAAGGATCGAAAAACTCGAGAGCAGAGCCCAGGCTTCTGTAGCCTTCCCGGAGACACCCAATGAAGTCCACGATTCCATCTTTGGCGGCGACGACTCTGACGACACATCGCCGACATCGTCCAACAGCCGCCCCATCTCCAGGCCCAAGTTCCAACGCGAAGGTACCGCCACAGCCGATCCAAGCCTCGCGGACAGCCCGCTGACTGACGAAGCCTTGGAAAGCTTGCAAGAGAAAGTGCTTGACCAGGAGAAAGGCATCTCCAGCGCCAGACAGGAAATCAGCAGCGTTAGCGCCCAGCTCCTTGAGCAAAAGGAACTCCAGGAACAGGCATTCTTCAAGATTGAACAGGAACGAGTCGCCACCCTGGAACGGGAGCTATGGAAGCATCAAAAGGCAAATGAGGCCTTCCAAAAGGCCCTGCGGGAGATCGGCGAAATTGTCACAGCTGTTGCTCGCGGAGACCTCTCCAAAAAGGTTCGCATGAACACTGTGGAAATGGACCCCGAAATCACAACTTTCAAACGGACAATCAACACCATGATGGATCAGCTACAGGTTTTCTCAAGCGAAGTCTCCCGCGTCGCCCGCGAAGTCGGAACAGAGGGTTTGCTCGGCGGTCAGGCCCGCATCGAAGGTGTTGACGGCACTTGGAAAGAACTCACGGACAACGGTATGCTCGCAACGCGGCCCGCCTTTCAGTGGCATAGCGCTAATGGATCGCAACAGTAAACGTTATGGCTCAAAACCTCACGGATCAAGGTCAGTCCCTCCTCGCCTTGTCTCTGACGTACATCGAGACGCCATACTGACCTCACTCTAGTGCGGGAAATCGCATCGGTAACAACTGCAGTCGCCCACGGTGACTTGACCAAAAAAATCGAACGCCCCGCCAGAGGAGAAATCCTGCAACTGCAACAGACGATCAACACCATGGTAGACCAACTGCGGACATTTGCCTCCGAAGTCACTCGAGTCGCTCGCGATGTCGGAACTGAGGGTATACTTGGCGGTCAAGCTGATGTCGAAGGGGTCAAGGGCATGTGGAATGAGTTAACGGTCAATGTCAACGCCATGGCAAATAATTTAACGACACAAGTGCGAGACATCATCAAGGTAACGACTGCTGTGGCAAAGGGCGACCTTACACAAAAGGTTCAGGCGGATTGCCGGGGAGAAATCTTCGATCTCAAGTCAACCATCAATTCCATGGTGAACCAGCTTCAACAGTTCGCACGGGAGGTCACAAAGATTGCCAGAGAGGTCGGTACGGAAGGCAGGCTCGGTGGCCAGGCTACCGTCCATGACGTTGAGGGAACCTGGAGAGATCTCACGGAGAACGTCAACGGCATGGCGATGAACTTGACAACACAAGTGCGCGCGATTGCCAAGGTCACTACCGCCGTCGCAAATGGTGACCTCACCGAGAAGATAAGAGTGCCTGTGAGGGGTGAAATCCTCGATCTCAAGAACACCATCAACACTATGGTTGACCGTCTTGGAACCTTTGCCTTTGAGGTCAGCAAAGTTGCCAGGGAAGTCGGCACCGACGGAACTCTGGGTGGACAAGCCCAGGTCGACAACGTGGAGGGCAAATGGAAAGACCTCACCGAAAACGTCAACACAATGGCATCGAACCTTACTTTACAGGTTCGAAGCATTTCAACCGTCACCCAGGCCATTGCCAACGGTGACATGAGCCAGAAGATTGAAGTGGAGGCACAGGGAGAAATACGGGTCCTCAAAGAAACCATAAATAACATGGTTGACAGGCTGTCCAACTTCTGCAACGAGGTACAAAGGGTGGCCAGGGATGTCGGCGTTGACGGCAAGATGGGCGCGCAAGCAGATCCAGCCGGTCTGAAGGGGCGCTGGCGTGAGATCACGACGGACGTCAACACCATGGCTAGCAACTTGGTAAGTTTGACAGTCCTCTTTTTGCTGGGACCCTGGAACTAACAGACGAAATAGACAACTCAAGTGCGGGCGTTCTCGGACATTACCAACCTAGCGACAGACGGAGACTTCACGAAACTTGTCGAAGTAGAAGCCTCCGGTGAAATGGACGAACTCAAACGAAAAATCAATCAAATGGTGTCCAATCTGCGGGATAGTATCCAGAGGAATACGCAAGCTCGTGAAGCAGCAGAGCTGGCCAACAAGACAAAATCCGAGTTTTTGGCAAACATGTCTCACGAGATTCGCACACCCATGAACGGCATCATCGGCATGACCCAGCTGACGCTCGATACGGACTTGACACAATACCAGCGAGAGATGCTGAACATTGTCAATAGTCTGGCGAACAGTCTGTTGACAATCATCGACGACATTTTGGATTTGTCCAAGATTGAGGCTCGCAGGATGGTCATCGAGGAAATCCCATACACGTTACGTGGGACTGTCTTCAACGCCCTCAAGACCCTAGCCGTCAAAGCGAACGAAAAGTTCCTCGACCTGACATATCGGGTTGATAGCTCGGTGCCAGACCACGTCATTGGAGATTCATTCCGTCTTAGGCAGATCATCCTCAACCTGGTCGGCAATGCCATCAAGTTCACCGAGCACGGCGAAGTTAGCTTGACGATCAAGAAGGCCGACCCTGTGGTTTGGGCCTGTAATCCTGATCAGTACGCCATCGAGTTTATCGTCACTGATACTGGTATTGGTATCGCAGCAGACAAGCTTGATCTCATTTTCGACACATTCCAGCAGGCCGACGGCTCCATGACCAGGAAGTTCGGCGGTACCGGTCTCGGCTTGTCCATTTCGAAGCGCCTTGTGAAGCTGATGGGCGGTGACTTGTGGGTCAAGAGCCAGCATGGTCAAGGCAGTGAATTTCACTTCACGTGCCGCGTTCGCCTGTCAGACCTCGGCGTCGAGGTTATTGAGAAGCAAATCAAGCCGTACAAGGGTCACGAGGTTCTTTTCGTCGACAAGGCGCAGTCCGGCTACGGAAACCAGATCAAGACGATGCTTTCCACCATTGGTCTGAAGCCTGTCGTCGTTGATTCGGAAAAGAACCCGTTGCTCACCGACGTACGGGACGCCCAGGCAATGCCGTACGACGTAATCATTGTCGACTCCATCGACACGGCCAGGAGGCTCAGGTCTGTTGACGACTTCAAGTATCTACCGATTGTTCTCCTGGCGCCTGTTGTCCATGTGAACCTGAAGTCATGCTTGGACTTGGGCATAACATCGTACATGACTACGCCTTGTACCGCAGTCGATCTCGGAAACGGCATGATTCCTGCCCTTGAGAACCGCGCCACGCCCTCCCTGGCCGACAACACCAAGTCGTTCGAAATCCTCCTTGCTGAGGACAACCGGGTCAACCAGAGGCTTGCCGTCAAGATTCTTGAGAAGTACCATCACGTGGTCACCGTCGTCGGCAATGGTCTTGAGGCTGTCGAGGCCATCAAGAGGAAGAAGTTTGATGTCATTCTCATGGATGTCCAGATGCCAATCATGGTAAGTCCCGAGTTTTTTTTAGAGTTTTTTTTATAACTATTCAGTCTTCAGTGCAAGCTAATTCCACCCTGTAGGGCGGTTTTGAGGCGACAGGCAAGATCCGTGAGTACGAGCGAAGCCTAGGCTCGTACCGTACTCCCATCATTGCACTGACAGCTCACGCCATGATGGGTGACCGCGAGAAATGCATTCAGGCCCAGATGGACGAGTACCTGTCCAAACCTCTGCAGCAGAACCACCTCATCCAGACCATCCTCAAGTGCGCGACCCTTGGCGGTCAGCTGCTGGAGAAGAACCGAGAAAGGGACATGGCCCAGCAGTCAAGGGTCAAGGCCAGCACCAACGAGCACCCTCAGTCTCATCTTCGTCCGCCCATGGAGACCAGGTCCTTCACTTCAAAGGAACCGATCATGGGACCCAGCCCGGCCAGCCCCGCTTTGGCCTCGGCGGATCAGGAAGATCCCATTTCTAGGGCACGTAATGGCCTTTCCGACTCGCGCAGCCTAACAAGCTAACTTGGGTTTCTTGTTCGTGCGCGCAGCTGCTACTGAGGTCACATAGTTCCTAACTGGAATGACAGGGACAGGCTCAGAAAAAACGCAAGTGGCGACCCGAGTAAAACTACGACATGAACATCGTTATTTTGTCGATGAAATACCCAAGAAAGTTACACGAGAGCATTGATGGAGGCAACATATGGGCATCACCGCTTCCCTGTGCCGAATCGACATCCATTCCACGCATACCAGACAAACCATCTACATACACGACACGGTACATCTCCTTCCAGCAGCAAAGGGCGTTTTGAGAATGGGCCCGCTTGGATCCTGGATTTCGTCATCAAGACGGGTGTGCATAGTGTTCCAGCACACAAAGAAAGCAACCGATCTTTGTTGGCTGGCCACTTGATATCTCGGGACGGATGTGCACATGGGTGGGCATTCGGGCTCCACGGGGAAGGTGAAGGGAGGCCGTTGGGAGTTTTTGTCTTTTGTCTTTTTTATTATCATGCTGTTCTTTGTCAATGGGCCTATGTCAGGTGGGTCATGTTGCCCTCATTCGTCACCTCCTCGTTCACATTCCATTGTAGTTTTATTTTTTACTACCGTAGTTGAAAGTTGCGACAGGGAGGAGCACAGCTGAGCAGCCAGCATTGTGGACTGGTTGCTTCTAGACCTCGATGGTTGCAGGCTTTGGGTTCTAGCTGGTCTACCTAGCGAGGTGGCTGCAGGCCCACATGCCTCCGATTTGACGGTTTACCTACGAGAGGGCAAGATGGTGAGGATTGAGAAACGGGGTTCCGACTTTCTTGAGACCAGGCATTGGAAGTGGACAGCAGGAAAGAGAGGGAGAGAACAGAGAGATTTGGTTTTGTGTTTCACCCCCTTCAGAAACGAACGGTTTACCAGCAACAAGGGCGTCATGGGATGGGACAGACTTTACATCGTTGATATCGAAAAAGGCCAGACCGTTTTGGTTTGGATAAACACCCAGATTCCGGATGGCATACTTCCTTGATGCAGTGATCATCTCCTCAGTCTGCGTACGTGCGCAGGGGGGGGAGGGAAGGATTTCTCGATGCACAAGAGCTCTTGAAGACGAATCTGGGCAACTGAGTTTGACCGTAGGTCTCTTACTTGTTGTAAACACCGCGCCTGCTCGAGAGTCCGCGTTGCCTGGTTTGTCATGTGAACCTGTCGGAGACCGGACATGGACGGCCAGCCCGCCTCGGCCCCCGGAAGGGCGGAAAACACGTCTTGACGGACACCGGCTTTTCCCCAAATGTCAGTCACAGCACGTATGGAAAGGACGTTATAGTCTCTGGCTCCAGTCAGGGGGGGGGGGGGGCTTGAGTAGACTTTCGGCCCGGGGACACTGTGTTCCGGTTCCCGGTTTCCCGACGACGGGCCCGGGTCATTCCTGATGCCACGGCACCGCCGACGACGACCATGGGGCCTGGCCCTTTGAGTTGTCTGCAGCTTACTTGCGTTCCACTGGCGACGGCGGGCTATTCGCGAGATTTCCTTGCTCGGCGCCGAGCGAGACTGGGGCCGTGGCACCACTTCCGGTGACGCCGGCACAGGCCAACGGGACCTTCGACCGTACCCTCTGCCTGCAGCGACGGAGCACGCGCCGAGAACGCAGCACGCGTTCCTTCCACCGAGTACTGACGCGGTATAGTAAGCACAGAACCATCATCGGGGATACGTTGGAACTCAAACGGCGGCCACGAGGCGCGCGGCCCCTTGGCTTAACCATAATTCCACGCCTAATAGGAGAACAAGGCCTGCAGGGTGGGACGAGAGGGACGCGAGACCTACGTTCCCGCCTGGGCGGTCTGCCTTGCGGGTGGCACGACAGGGTTCGGGCCGTCGTCCGGGGCAGTCTGTTTGTGAGGCCAGTCACGAGAATCGACGTCTGAGCTATATGCATCCTCGCCGCTCCCCCCCACTCGAATCACCAACAGCACCGGCCGTGCCAATTCATAACCCCCAACGGCCTTGGGGCATGGTGGGCAAACGAACCAAAGGGAACAGGGCTCTTTCGTCCGAGATCCGCCTGGGCCGAGATTCTTGGGATGTCAGGTCGCACCCTAGCGGACTAGCAAGGGGAGAGAGAGAGGACGCCTCGTCAGGTATGCAACAATATCGATGGTGACGACCACCCCCTCCTCTCCCGAGACCAACTGGGCGACTCGTCTCACGGAGGGGCCTCCGCGAGCGTATACGGTCAAAAGAGTAGATGTCGGAGCGGATGGGGTGGGCGAGGGAAGGAAGGGCAAGGGGCCTCGACGAGGTACCGGTATGCCCGAGAGCCAAAGACAAGCCCGGCAGGCAAAGAAGGTCAGCAATGCCGCAATAAGAGCTTACCGCCGGCGTCAACGGCCTGCCTACCCCCTCTCTGTGCCTGCGGGGATGAGTCAAAAAAAAAGGGCCATGTCGACTTCACCAGAGACCGATTGGGCACTAGTCTCACATTGCATGCGGAGTTCCTTCCAACATGCGGCTCGAGGATTGGGACGCACACGATTGTGAACACCGCACACGAGCCCGTAGTGTACGTTGACCATCTTGTAAGGGGTACCAGGTTAAAGGAACCCCCCCTCTAACCCATCGAGATCCGCCCACCACCACCAAAAACCAAAACAGTAGTAATAGAAAAAGTGTTTGATCCGGCAGCGGGGAGGGGCGGGATCTGACAGCCTTCCTCTCGGAGACCCGAGAGGTCCACAGGCAGGGCGTCGGGACACTGCGATACACGTACGGCGATCCGAAAGCGCGGCAGCAGTCCGTCCTTCTTCCTTGCCAGTTTGGTGTGCCGGGCGGCGAGATGGGGCGGGAGCATGCTCTCCGGGTTCACCACCATTGGACAATCAGACCATATGCCTTTACCGAGCACCCGCCGGCGGTGTAAGTGAAGCACTATCAATCACTTGTTCATCTTATCACGGGGGGGGGGGGCAGTCTGAGGCAGGGCGGGATCATCGTATGATTGCTCTGCCGGATTGACAGGGCTGAGGCGCAACAGGCGGGTGGCGAGAATGGAAGCCAATATCCCCGGCGTCCGTTTCGGCCGGCAAGCCAACCATGGGCTCTTCCTGTGAAGAAAGAGAGAGGAAGGAGAGAGGAGAAACAAACCCCCTCCCCAGAGCCCACCTCGGCCACGTGCCGGCAACAAGCGCGTATCATGAAGGAGGGGGGTTGCTTTCAATTTGATGGGGAATCATTGGGATCGTTAGGGAAGGTGGGCAGCAGCGATAGGACGTTGTCAGTAAGAATGCATTTGATAGGCCGGCCCAAATAAAAAAGAGAACCACCAGAGGAGGGGGGTTCAGCCTTGGCATGATCGTCGCCTCGCGGCGACCGAGAGCTATCGCCACCTCGGTCGGCCGCAACACCATCTCAGGACGGTCAGAAACCGAGATTGAGCTGAAAAGGGAAATGGAGAGGCCCAAGGCAATAGTGAACCCCATCCTTGCGCGCCCCAGCCCGTCACAGTCCGAGGCACATTGGTGCGTCTCAAACCCCAACCTCATCCTCAAGGCTTCCTCGCGGTCTCGTTGGATCCAGAGCCATCCTCCTTCTCTCTATCGGATGCCCCATGGTGGGCCGTGCCGTCCTTCTTCGAGTTCTCGTTCTGTGGTGGCGCGGTGCCACCCTGGTCAGACTTCTCATTGGCTTCGAAGGCGGCAAGCAGAGCGTCCAGTCTACTCTCGAGGTTTGTCAGGTTGGCCTCGAGCGTGGTGGCGGCCTGTTCGCCTCTGAATGCGATTCACGGTTAGTCTGAAGGTAAAATTCGTGTGGGGAAAGGCGGTCACGAGGGCGTATCTCGATGGGCAACAAAACATGGGAATCTTTCTTTTCGGTCTGGCCACTTGGCCAGATTTCAAGCGGAAGATGGGGAACGGGAAGGGACAGTGATTCCGAAATGGCTGGCACAATAGGCTATTGGGTATCGCTTAGAGAAAGGGCCTCGGCCGCTGCAGAAGCCATGGGTTGAGACAAAGACGGGAGTAAAGGCCCCGGCGGCGTGACACGTTGAGGAGTACATACATTCGCCTCACGCACTCCGGGCGAACGGTCTGGACCGGAGGGGCAACCTCGAGCTATTTCATCGAGATAGCGACTCCTGCGGGAGCGGTAACCGAATGCCATGGTGGCAAGCGAGTTGCGACGACGAACTGGAACATGGTGGTGCCACAGTGCGCTAGGCACCTCTAGATCTGGCCATGGGGTCCTTGATCTCGCTTCGTTGCGCTGTCCTAGACATAGCATCGCGGGCGAAGGTAAGAAAGCGCCGGGCCGGCCAGTGGTGTTGACAACTTGCGAGAACTTCCTCGGTTGGAACAAGACGCAGTGGAGTTGGGACCATCCGGCGGCGGGTGGACAAGAATGGATGACTGGTCCAGACCTGGGTCCACATGCGGCAACAAGTCGCGCAAGTCAGCGCCTAACCCCGAAGTTTCCAGGGCTGAGGGCGCCATCAAACGAGAAAGAAGACAAAGATAGGGTAGTTGGCGCGCTGCCTTGACTAGGAACGGTCTGATGTGCATTGGCGGTGCTGCGCTGTGGCGCGCGCGCAAGGGTTCTAGAGGAAGTTTTGGGTAAGGCGCTTGCTCGCACTGCATTGCGCATTCCGCGAAGTCGCAGCTTTCGGAGGCAGTTCCGGTTCTTGTCCAGGGTGCAGAGACATGCTATTCTCAATATTGTGGTAGGGGTGGAGGGGGGGCGCTTCGGCTTCTCACGCCGGGGGCGCGTGTACCAATGATGTGTCTGCAGGGGGGACGGAGGGAGGGAGGGGGAAAAGTAAAAAGGACGATGGGAAAATGCTCGTCGATTGGGCATTACCTTAGGAGGTCTCTATAGGCCTAGAATGCGCCCCAAACGTGGTCAGCCCTGGAACAGTGCACGAGGGAGCCTATCCAATCCCGTATATCGCCATACTCCACTTCTGCCAACTGCCAATACCCTCCAGCGTCTCTTTTGCCACAACTACCTGCTGTAGGTAGGTAGTGAGCGTACATTTACGCCCCGGCCGCTCAGGTTTCTCTCTCTCTCTCTCAACGCCGCCGTCTGGACACCATCGTCAAAAGTCGAACCACCTTCCTCGACGCCTTTGAAGCGCAGGAGTGTCTGGACCGCCCCAGTCCTGATGGACAGGGGGGGGAGGGGCGCCTGTGAAGGGCAGATGGGCGTGCCAGAGAGAGACGGACAGAGCAGCAGGTGTGCAAAGCAGGCAGCTGAGGCGGGAAGGACGGGGACCGTGGAACCGAGAAAGTGACAGCGGAATCGGGAGTTGGACAGAGCGGAATCGGGAGTTGGACAGAACAGAGAGGGGATGGTTTGGTGGCAGCAGAATCCAAGGGGCCGCGGGTGAATTGGAAGAAGCCACGCGCCCTCGTCGTGGTCCGCTCTCTGCTGCCCCTTCCCCCCCCCTTTGCTACGCCAAAGTCCCAACCCGCGGGCACACATGTATGGACAACAACGTACCTGGGCAATGTTATCCACCGACGACTCGCCGTCAGGCCTGTTCGTTGTCGGGGAGGCGGTCTCATGCTCCTGAGGCGCTGGGGCCATTTTCGGGCGCGGCGACGGGGCGAGCGAATCGAAAGGGTCCAGGGTAAAGAAAGATGGTGGTAAAAAAACGGGAGAAAGTGGCCTGATCTGGGAGGGTCTCGAGGGAGAAGCCGCCCTCTTTTTAATTTCCTACCCTTTCTTCGCCCTTTTCTTCTCCCCACAAGTCTCGTCGTTTTTGTTACGGAAAACGCGGATACTCTCTGCTGTGATGTGATGTTCGTTGCTGGCGAGTCTGTAGTCAAGGCAGGCAGGCAAGCAAGCAAGCAGGCTAGGGCCGAAAGGTTTGCGATAATTCGATGCCTTCTTCTCCGGGGGGCTGGCTCAAGCTGCTCTGGTTGAAAATAGAGCGGGATTGATGAGGGAAGGGCGATAGTTCCGTGTCGTCTGGCGATCTGGCGAGCGTAAAAGCTGACTGGTATCCGAGGCGTAACCGAAATGGGATTTGGTCCCTTGGGTAGGGTTTGTCGATGGTTAGTTTTTGCTAATCGATAGAACTGCAGTGTAGGTATTGCCCAAGGCCTGCCTGCCCCTCAATCCTCCTAAAACACTGACTGGGGCATGGATAGCGGTCGGTACATGGGGATGTATAGATTCGCTGACATAAGAGGCGGGTCCGGGAGCATTGAACGTTTGTTGGAGAAGCTGCAGTGGAGCAGTAATGAGAAGGATAGGTGGTGGCACCCCCACCCACGCACGTAACCTGCAGCCCAACTGCTGGCTTGTTTCCTGCTGCAGAAGAGTGACAGGTATATATGCGACAAACTTTTCGCATCTCGTATCTCAAATCAGTGGCCCAGATCGTCTAGTTGGTTAGGATGATACGTTGTGGTTCTTCTATACAGCGATCCGTGTTGACGGCGGTTCGAATCCGCCTCTGGGCATTGACTTCATTTTTGCTCATCCGATTCGATGGGCCCAGCCTCGCGCTTTCTCGAGTCGCCGCCGTTTATGACGTTGCACTGGTGAATGAATACCTACCTACCTAGGCTGGGTAGCAACGAGTTGCGCATGCATCCTGGATGCAATCGATTGACGCACCGGAACAAGATGGATTGCAAGGGTGTGGGCAAAAAGTATCGCGGCCATTTCGGCTCAATGCCAGTACCTGACTCTTGTTTTTGGTCGATTGCCATTCAGCAAACAGATGGACAGATGGATGGATGGACACGTATACTTTGTAGACGGAGATGGCCGAAGGGTGTTGTTCTGTTTCCGCATGTGACAAGTTTTTGGGAGAAAGCATCATCTTTGGCTCGGGTTTCCGCGGCTGAACTGTTGTTATCGTCGTCACTATCCTTGGGATGAGTTGCCGGCGGGTGACGAGCAATTTGCAAGCATCCAATGCCATGTTGGCCTTGCACTTACTGCAAGGTTGATTGCCTAAGCCTTTTTTTTTGAACAACGTATTTGAGGCAGGATGTTGAATTGGCCAGATCACCGACTTTGGACAATGTCGTCCTGCGTATCGTATCGTATCGTATCGTATCGTACCGTATGTACTGTAAGATGATGGTTTTTGACAGATGCGCGTGGTGCCTGCCTGCCTGACCGCACGTAACAGGAACACCTGGTCCGGGATGCTATCTACTGTACCCCCCGTAGTGTCAACCCGGCCAGAAACTCATCAGCATTTCCCCAAGACAAAGAAAGTTTTGAGAGGAGGTATGGTGAATCGAGAATCCAGTGTGTTGCTAATATCGGTCTTGGTCTGCGTCACCAACCACCACCCTCCGAGCGTTTTTCTACAGAGCGCCCGGGTAGCGTATAGACAGCAACCGTGCAGCTACAGCCAACCCCGGTCGCTTCTGACCCATCACACCCCAAGACCTGGCTGGATCACCCCCACTTGTATGGGTGGGGCCAGAAAACTGTCAATCCTTTCCTCTACTGTAGACACTAGCCTCAGTTGGGATCTCTTCTTTGGCTTCTTCGATGCCGCAGCGCATTTTCAGATGACCACCAAAGCCCTCCTGCAGTCAGATCGAACTTTTGCTGAGGCTCATCAGGGACGATGATATCAGATCCCAAACAATGCGAGATGGGATGCCGCCCCCCCTCCCTTCCCTCACGACGATGCACTGGCGTCCAATCTTCCCCGTGGTTAATTGGTGGCATTTGCTCAATCTCGATGACTAGGAATGGGCGTTCGCGATCGAGATGTTGGGATTGACAGTGTCGCAATCGCTGCCCCCCTCCCCCCCTTCCTCCGTAATATACGGGTTTGCGCTCGCGCTGGCTTCTTAGCTCGGCTGCCCTGTCTGCCGATCTGCGCCGGCACCTGCTCTGACGACGTAAGTGTCCATGAGGCACCACATACATACCTACCTAGGATACCTGCAGTAGGTATTCGGCACCGTCAACCTACGTAGTAAGGCTCGAGAATGCCCAAGGCAGCGTCAGCCCTGTTGCCCGTGTCCCATTGTCATCGCCTGTGCCGTCTGCGATCGTAATCCTCATATCCATCATGACGATACGCTTTTGGAGCATGCGCAAACTTCCACTAGCTGCCCTGTTTTGTGGTGGTCTTTTGTTTCCTCTAATTCTCTCACACCCACGGTCTCCGGTTGCTCGGTGTCAGGAGAAGCCGATCACTTCCACAGCCCTCGGCTCATTTGCTGCCCGCCATTTCCCGTTTTTCTTATGCAACTACGGCTCACGACGGCCTTGCCGTGACCTAGTGTAGTATGCCCCCTCCCCCAAATGTCAGCCGGCGTGGGCATCGTATGAGGAATCGGAGCACTCGAGGACCCTAGCGATGGTGACGGTGGGAGGTCCCAAATGTCAAAAGTTGAGTTGGGAGGTGGCTGAATAAGCTACTTGCTGTGTTGACGCTCTGTAGCGCTGCTTGCCGGCTTGTAGCGCGGTCCTCTGCGAAACCCTCTCTGACACCCATGGAAAGAAAGCCTTTGATACGTCAACGCCACCCTCCAGTCGCGCCTGGGTGTCCAGCAACAAACAGCCCGCTCAGTGCTGGTTGCGTTCGGTATACTGGTTCCCTCGCTTGACAAGTCCAGAACGTTCACTGAACCTTATGAATGGGTGAAGACCCACAACCATGACGATAGTTGCATGAAAAACATCACCACGACAAGTCGCGAAGGAGAATATGTGGTGCTGTCACTGCAGCGCTCCGTCATACCCAGCTGGTTCGGCCCATAATCCATCCTGATTTGAGATCGCCAGCTTCATGAGATGACCTCGGCATGCATGTTCTCTGTTGCGTGCCCCTGGGCGTGAGAGTTCTCCAGTGTGCGAGCGTTGCCATGTTCTCGTTTATATTGGTCATTATCCTTTGGCAACATGGCCCAAGTTCCAGAACGCTCTGATGGATTGTGGAGATGGGATAACCTGGAAAAGGTGCGTGTGCCTTCAGACTTGGCGGCCAAATACCATCTTTCGGCCAAATGCGCAATCTCCAAGTTGGCAATGGCCTTTGTCCTTTGCCCCTCCACCGCGTAGGTGGTAATGCTTCCGTTCGAATGGGATACCTAGTTATCTTGCCACATTAGTTGACAGCCAAGTGGCTGCTCATTTCAAGAGCCAGAGTCACACAGCATGCTGTACCATGAGTAATCGCATTGAGAAAGCCGATTCCTCTATCCGTACCAATCCCCTGGCATGTTGCCTAGCGAAGCATCTGTGACTTGTTGGGCCCATCGACGGCATCGCTCAAGGGGTTTGTTTATTCCTTCGTGTGCAATGTCGCAAGCAGCCTCTTGGGGTCTTGCAGTTGCGGTCTCGGTCGCTGGTCGTCGAAACATTGGCGTGTCATGTACGTAGTTCTTTCCGCCAACACAACCATTTGTTTACCTAGCCTAGGTACACACAGGAAGACCTCTGCTGGATGAACAAGGGGTGGATGTGCAAATGCATACATACTGCACCGTCTTCGCCGCTGTCTATTGTCTCACCGTGACCAAGCCAGCTACGAACGCGGTGCGTTCCTCGACTATTGTGGTCCATAGCCGCCATATCCATCCGTGGGAGCGTGCTGCGGCAAGGGGGTAGCGACGTTCGATCGCGGCACAATTGTTCGATTTCAGGTGCCTTTCCAAACTTGGCCTAATGCTCCGTCTCCCCGCAGAGAGGTGTGGCTCTAGCCATGTGCCGTGGTGGTCGAAGTAGCCTGTCTGTGTGAACCAACCGCTGACATGATGTCGAAGAGCGCGGTGACTGTGCTGTGGCCTGTCAGGGAAGCGCTGTCGACTGCAGTTGAAATGGACATCTAGATTTGGATTGCACGGCCAGCTACCTAGCTTTCTGGTACTGACCTTCCATCCAACCTGCTCGTATTGCGTAGTTCCGTCTCTAGTGTACAGTACTTACTTGCATGCTGGGCTCCGTTTGGTAGACCAAGGTCGTTCCCCCGAGGTGTTTTTATTGGTGGGAATGGTGCCGACGATTTCTGTACGAATGAAATCATAGCCGAGCGCTGCGACAGTCCCGTTTTTGGTCAGCAATTTTGGAAAAATGGTCTTCTACAACCAACACATGGCGAGAAGCCAGGATGGAAGTCAGTCGTTATGAGGAGTGAGAATGCCGCAAGATATGGCCTGAAAACCCCTTGCTGTAACGGGCAAGAGTGCAGTCGTACTACCGCCAGCTACGGTATTGTAGTCTAGATAGATGCAAGAGCTGCACGCCGCCCGATGGTCAGTCAGCAGAGGTTATCTCAACAGCGACGTCTGCATGTGTTGCTAGTGTACAGGTGAACGACGCGACAGACGTGCGTGCTTATGTGTGGGTGGTAGGTACATACCTGTAGTACAGCATCCATCCCACTCGTATGCCAGTAGTACGTAGTAGTGATGAGGGACCTGTAGGTCGGTAGGTACCTACCTAGGTAGGTGGGGACGCACAAAGAGGAGGCGGGTGGGACGGTTGATGGAGAAACCACCCCCCCCCCCCCCCTCTTTCCCTTCTCCTAACAGCACCCTCCCTCTCTTTCCTGGCCCGTCCCTATTTCTCACTGTCCAGGTTGGCCCGCTTCCATCTCGCTGTGCCTTCCTGCCTGAGGCGTGAATGCGAGTGAAATGCCCTGCCACTTGGGGCAGGATGGGAAATGGAGAGGAGAGGGACATGGACCAGGCACGCGCCTCATGTACCGGTACGGTCCTTGCAAGTGCCCCGAGGGCCCCATCTTAAGCGGCCGTTTCCTGTTCCTGACTCGCTGAAAACCCATGTCTTTCCATCTCTTCCCAATGTCCCCATATTTCCTTCGCTGGCTGATCCCGCTTTTATTTGCCATGGGCTTCCAGTAGAGGTGCTTTCTGATGCTGGAATCCTCTCCGACTTCCTAAAAGTCGGTTTCTGCGATCAAACGCAAGGGAGCTTGTCTTGGGTGCCCTGAGATATCCATCAGTCTGTTGCTTTAGCTTCTCTGCTTAGGCCACAGGCGTACCACCCCGGATCACAAGTCTGCGCGACGTCTGAGGCTACCTACCTGCCCAATACCCAGTACATCAACACACACACACACACACACACACACACCCTACCTTACCTACCTACATTTGAGATTCCCTTTTGACACCTCTGACCTCACTTCTTAATCCGCGTCGATCACCGCGGGGCTCCTTCGTGTGCCTGCCTGTCTGTAACAGCTAACCGTTTACCTAACCCTCCGTTCTGTATCCCTATTACCTCTGAAAAGCCGCCCTCCGTCTTCACGGACGGTCGCCAACCCCAGTCTTTTCTTCACCGTCCCAGTCCCAGTCCCAATTCCGCGAGAGGAAACGGGGGGGGGAAAGACTTTTGCTGCCGGCTTCTCGCTTTCCTCTTCAACTTCACCCTTTTAATCCCTCTTGAACGGGCAACACCGAGAGCTGCCTTCACCTCCATCTTGACGCGTCCTGGAACCCTCTACTCCTCTCGCTGCTTCTTCCCGTCGTTCATGCGGCTGTAAACCGCCGAGCCGGTTCAGAAAACGCACTGCAAAGCTGTACTGTACTGTACGTATCCTCCCACAGCGCATGCCACCTGGTTCTCGAGGCCCCTCTCTGCTTGGTCGATCCCGTTGTCCCACACCCCGGAGCTCGGTCTCCTTCACAATGTCATCGAGATCCGTCCTCTACCTGCAGCCACCCTACTTGGTATATCCACGCTACGCTTGCCGCACACCTTCAACTTTGACGAGCATCAGCATTAACCTTCCCAGCAAACCCAGACTTGGCATATTATTCCCAGAGTCCTCGCTTCGCCACTACCACGACATCACTGCCGCATCATTTCCCACAGTACTGAACGTCCCACGAGATTACTCCCGAATCGCTCGTCGTTTTTTACAAAGTACATCGCATTCGCCGGTCGCTGCCTAACCCTCTCGACTTCATCTTGGCAGAGGAGGACTTTGACGACAGTGGCCTGCACGCAGACTGCTTGGAATTGAGTCGAATTCGAACAGCAACCCGAACCTACGCTCAGTGTTTCGAAAGGGCGAGTAGATGGGAACGAGTCGTCGGGAGCCGAACCGAACGAAGGACGTAACGGTCGTACGCCGAATCGTTGGTCAAACGTCGCCAACGCCAGAACACTGCATCGACGTCGATTCTCGATTTGTTGACGCCGGCCACACAAATAGTCAATCTTGAGGCTTCACCTCCGTCCCTTCCTACCGACCATGGCGCATGAATTGGAGGGCATTTTCGCAGAGCTGGGCATTTCGCAATACCTCGGCATCTTTCTTGAGCAAGGTTTCGACACATGGGATACGATTTTGGACATTACAGAGTCCGACCTGTTAGTGCACCATGTGGTTGGTCGTCTACTTCATCCGCGAGGCTAACAAGAGACTGTATCAGAGATGTGCTTGGAGTCAAACTAGGACACCGACGTGTAAGCTAAAGAATTGTGCTATGGATTGACGGAAACTGACAAACCTGTTCAGAAATTGCAAAGGCGCATTGCCAATTCTCGAGGTCTTGCCCCAGATGCGTCGCTCATTTCGCCCACTAGAGCAACCGCCGAGGAGCCCAAGCCTGAGGTTCAACGGTCAGAACAGCCTCGACTCGAGGTGAAGGACGGTCCTGTCGTTACCAAGCGCAAGTATCGCCGTCATCCCAAGGTTCGTGCCGAGCCCGTCCACTTTGCACCCCTGTGCACGAACATCGCTGACGAGACGGTAGCCCGATGAGAACGCACCAGAACGGCCGCCCTCGGCTTATGTACTGTTCTCCAACAGTAAGTTTTCCAACGCCAGTAAACGGCCATTGTCCCGCGCTTTAGCTAATGGGTGTACAGAGATGCGCGATGATCTCAAGGGCCGAAACCTCACCTTCACTGAAATAGCTAAGCTTGTGGGAGAACATTGGCAGAACCTGACGCCGGGTGAGAAGGAGCCTTATGAGACATCGGCTCTCAGAGCAAAGGAAAAGTACAACCACGACCTGGCTGAGTATAAGAAGACTGCAGAGTATAAGAAATATAACCTTTACCTGCAAGACTTCAAGGCGAGGCAGGCGTCTGCCAGTCAAGGTATGTCCTCATTTACCTCCCAGCCGTCGTTGTGAGGCTGACTTTGATGCAGCAAAAGAGTCATCCAAACGTCAGAAGCTGGACACTGGCGCCCGGCTGCAAAACGGCAGTGCAAGCGCGACGCCGGGTAGCCTGAGCAGCACCGGGAGTGGCACTGAAAGCCACCAAGGGAGCGAGCCGCCTCCAAACCGTAAGCAGCGAGTCGGTTCTGTGGTATCGGTGTCTGAGTCTCAATACTCGACAGCTGTCCCAACACCAATCTCGCACCATGTCGCAGACGACGCGGTGCACTCCCCTACCAGCACTCAGTTCGACAGAGAGAGCTTGCACTCAACAAGCCCCCGTGCGTCCCAGAATCGTAGTCGTCGCCCGACATGGACGGATACCCCTCTCAGCACAGAGATGGCTGGGCCAACGACTCATTTGCCGTCGCTGTCGGATATGTTCAGCAGTGGGCGGGGGATGAATGGAGTCTCGAGATCTCCCGAGGCCAATGGATTCTGCGGCTTCGCACCACCTCAGCACCCGGGCTCTTCGGTTCCACCGCCACTAAAGCACGAATATTCGTCGACAGGAAGCTCCGCGTCGTCCGGTTCGTATCCTCGCACGCCAAGTGAATCTTCGCTTCCGATCCATGCCTTATTATCCAACAAACCCCCACTGGCTTCACCGTACGAGCTGCAGCCATCTGCCTTCACAGCCGGTCCTTTGCCGCTCTCGGATCAGAAACCAGTCTTTACTGGTCAACCGCAGGGCTCCCATGGGGCTATAAATGGTACACACAATCACCCTCTGCATAGCTTTCAGCCAAAGCTAATAAGGTTTCAAGGTTACCACTCGCCGCCACCTGCCTTGCTGCGCTTCCAGTCGAGTTCCTCATCGGGGACAGAAGGATCCATTGCGTCTTCACACGCATCTTCCCATGCGTCATCTCACGCGTCGTCTCAGATCTCACTCGGGGTCCAAGAGAGAAGCGATCCGAAGCTCGATGGAATGAGCGCTTTGGTGCGAGCTGGCGAAATCGTTAACAGGCGCGTTCAATGAGAGCAGCGCAATAGATACACGTAATACCCATTTTCATGGACGCTGAAAAGGCTCTCGAAGCTGGCGGCATGTCGGTTTCGTCTACGATGTCTTGCTTCGAACTGTTGGTTATTTACTGCTGGCTGGGTGTTGTCGATGGGATGAACGCGATCGCCAAAAGCAAACCGCAAGGCTCAAGTTGGTATGTTTGAGTATTTGAATACCCTCATGGATTGGCATCTTGCTGGGCATCGTTTCGGAATCTTATTTTTGATGGCGGCGTTTTTCGGAAAACCTTGACCGGCGTTTGGGTTGCGCGGACACGGCATCTTTTCTTTCCGCCCTGATAGGGTTATGAGCTGCGTGGCACGACCAGACGATACGGTTACCGTGGGATATAGGAATGGAATAGGTGATGCATGATACAAAAAAGCTCTCTAACAGCTAGAGACCTACCCCCTCAAAAATTACAAGTAGCGGCATGCAGGGGACAGCCTTGAATAAAGGGAATCGCCAAGAGTATTTCTAAAACGGAGTAATGAATCGCGAATAACGTATGAGGAAGATGGTTGGTGCGATATGACGTCAAACCCGGAGGCTCTCTTGTTTACTCAGTTCCCCTCTCCAATCTCTCCAACATCAAATACTGACCAGGTTGGCGACGAGAAAATACCCAAGTATATATAAAAAAACGCTCACCAATCTCGACTGGACGGGCCCGTCAATGCCAACTGAGGTACTTATCCAAGGCCGTCTGCCTCTCTTGAAGTCGCACAGGTACATGATGGTAGATATTAGTCTATTGGGAAGAAACAGTATGAGCATGCCCGATACCCGATACAATAGAAGGGTGTGGCGTGCCTCCAACGTCATCATGTAGTCAATCATTTCGAGGTCTTGAACCCCCCCCCCCCCCCCTCACACACACACCCACACCCGGACCAAATCCCGGTTTGCTTTGGCAGGATGGGATGGGATTCTCCGTGAGGCGGGGCTTGCGCGTTTCTCAATCCAATCGCCGGCCAGGTGGGGACCGGCGGGGAATGTCAAAACGACGACACGACTGTGCAGCCTCGAGATGCAGTAGTAGTAGTGTCTGTGTTGGAAGCAACCCCCGGCAACAGTTGGTTGGGGTTGTCTTGCTCTTTTTTAGTGCTGTGTCCGAGTTCGCCTCTTCTGTGGGCTGGACCGGCCCATTTGGAAACACGACTCGATCCCAGATCTCGAGATGTTGGGTGGCCGGGCTCTGTCCGCTCGCCGCTCAAGCCCACTGGGAATAACTACTGGTCCTCGTGTGGGAGCTGGCCCTTCTCGAGGTGACTGTGACGAAGGGGCACTACTGGCTTTGTAGATTTGCGCATGTACAAGGGAATAAATGTAGATGGTTAGGCCGTCGATTCAAAAACTCCTCGTATGCTGGTCCAGTTTCTTTTTCTCCCCAGCAATTACATAAGACATCAGACTAGACTCCCTCCCCAGCTCAAGCCGCTCGGAATGGCAGAGAGGCTTCAATTAGAATTCTTTGCCGCCGAGTTCATGGTCAAACGTACCCAACCGTACAGAAAAAGAAAAAAAAACAAGAGCCTACGTGTCGTCGTTAAACAAAATTAAACGCCCGGCCCCGGCTATACAAACATAGTCGCGAGTCTCGTCCAGATTTTCTCCTTTTGGAAAAAAAAAAAAGTATCCGGTCCATCCTACTCCGCCCCTGTGATCTCAGCAGTCCAGTCTTTGCGGATATTTAGTTCCGTAAGCTCAGGCGTCTTCTCAATGACCAAACCCTTCTCGTTGGCGAGATGCAGCAGACTGATGAAGCAGAAACTTGTCGAGATGTCCTCCATCATCTGCTTAGGGTAGACCGAGTGCAGACCATTCATGACTTCGGTGAATCTCAGTGATGTGTCCTTGGACGTTACTTCGGGTGTGGCGGCTGCGGTATCGTTAGGTGGCGGCGGAGAGTCCTGGTGTTGGAATTAGTACACATACTGCAGCGCGAACACAGACCAAGAGGTCCACTTACACCGTCCAACTGTTCCAGGCCCATGCCCTTCCAAATCTCCTCCTTCAAGCGCCGGACGTCCACCCTCTTGGCCACCCGTGCGTATTGCACGTAATCCGGCCGCAGACGGCGAGTTTGCGTAACAAGGGTCGTCCCGAAGGCACCAGTCAGAGCATTAGTTGCGGCATCGCCGCCGAGCAGGGCTGTCAAGCCAGCTGCTTCAGTGGAACCAGCGTCACCCTCGGCCATGGGCGAGAAATGCTCACGAGCATCCGCAAACTCATCGTCCTCGTCCTCCAGACCTCCAGCGAAAGGAAGAGCGTCATCCTGGAAGAAGTTGGCGTCATAGTCTCCTTCCGGCAACGGTGTCTCCTCCTCGCTCTTTATCGGTGCCTTTTGCTGTGCCCAGAATGCCTCATCCATCTCGCCTTCTGGCACATCCCTCTCTGGCCCAGCAGTGCCAAACATACCGCCCCTGTTGCTCAAGACTCGCCGTCTGCTAAGGCGAGCTTTGGGCTTGAGGAAGAGGTTGAGAAGCGACTTGGAGTTAAAATGCTTGTCGTCTGGCAGCAGGTTGCGTGACTTCGATTTCCAGTCCTTCTTGGGCATGGAGATGGCCGAGTTGCTGGAGGCCTGAGTGAACAGGACATCAGCCAAGCTCTGATCGAGTGGCGCAGAGAAGTCGATTTCGAAGGGCTCCTTTTCCTTCCGCACACGGGCGGGGCCTGCGGGCTTGTTGACATCCTTGATCTTCCGGATTCTCCAGTGCTCAGCACTGGACCAGTTCTTCTGCAAAGCCTGGTCGAAGTAGCCGAGGATATCTTCGTGCATCTTGTCGGCGCTTTGCGCGTGGGACATTGACACGACAAAATCACCGTCGCGCTGATCGAGCATTTCTACGCCATCGCCTCCAGCAGCATCCTCGCCAAGTCCGGCGTCGTAGACTCGCATCTGCGGCTCAAGCGCAGCTTCCCTCGCCCAAGCCTCGCCGCCCTCACCGAATGCGACGTCCGCACCGATTTCGAAGCCGCCGAGGCCAAGATCGTCGTCGTCGAAGCCCGCCGCGTTTTCGCCGTCAATGAACATGCCAGAGTTGTCCCCGAGCAGGTCCGGGGACTTGTCCTTGTCCTGGTCTCCTCTCCAGTCCTCTGGCGCCTTGAGGAAAGGGATATCCATAGAGCCGGAAGGATTGCCGAGGTCAAAGTTCTTCAAGGACGGACAGACGTCCAGCTCGTCGAGGCGACCCAAGTCGGGGAAGAACTTGGCACCTAATGATCCAAGGTCGATTTCAATGTCTTCTGTGTTTTCTTCCTCTTGCTCATGTTCTTCTTGTATCGCCGAAGCATCTTGCATCTCAGTGTCCTCGTCATCAGCCTCGTCGTTCTTCTTTCTTGTTTTTGAGGTATGCGCGTCGCCGACATCATCGCTGCTGTCAAAGACGATACGTCCCTGCGCATCGATCATGAGGTGGTTGAGAAGCAGGCCCTTGGCACCGCCTTCGTCGAAGTCGGCCGAAGTCTTTTTGAAAAGAGGGTCTACGGCGAACTCGAGTTCGAACTTCTTAAGCTGCAGCGAAGAGAAAGAAGGCGCAAGGGTCGCTTCGGAGGATCGCTGGGTCTGGTGGAGTTAGCATTTCGTTATGGACAATGAGCTTTCGCACATACCTTGCGTTTCGGCTTCTTCGTCACGTTACCGTCCTCGTCAACCTCCTCCTCACTCTCCTCACCCTCAGCATCGTCACCTTCCTTGCCTTTTTTCTTGTTGTTGCTGTCCGCAAGACCACTCAAAAGCTTGCCGGTCTCGGTTGCGACACTGTCGACTCTGCTAGTATAGATCTTTACACAGCCGTCCAACGTGCAACTGGCTTTCTGAAAGTTGACTCCGTCGCCCTCCTTGAGCAAGGACATGTCGTGGAAGTAGTCGATCAGTGCGAAGTTCCATGAGTTGTTTGCGTTGATCTTGTTGTCCGTTGCCATCTTCATCCATTCTTCAAAGTTGGCGAGAATCGGGACACGCTTCATAGGCGTGACGGCGCTTCCGCTAACGACGAACCCCTCGTCATCGTCTTCGACAACCTGCCTACCACGGCTTCCGCGGGCGTGTGGTGTCTTGGGGTTCGAGCCCGGTGTGTCATTCTCAAGGTCTTCTAAGCTGCCGTTGTTCCTGCGCAAAGGCGTCGCGGCGGCTGCCTTCAACTCGTTGCGCTGGCGCTCGTGGAATGCATGGCGCGAATGCGCTCGCCGCGCCTTCTCCTCCGCATCATCGTTGAGGGGGATTCTGGATGATGTTTAGTCCCGTTGCTAGGCAGTATCATATCGGCGAGACGGCAAGGTCGCAAACATACTTGACTGGTGAGTTCTTGAATGGCGATGCATTCATCGACCCGGAGGTCGCTCTGGCGCTGCTGGCGCGCGGTACTTGGGCCACTCGAGGCATCTTTGTGTTGTTGACACTGAGGTTGTCGTCAGATTTGTTGATTGTTGCTGTGCTGTGATCTGAGCGCCGGCCTTGTGTTTACTTTCCCCACCAAGCACGCCCCAAGCGACGGGACGCGAAACAACAATAAAGGGCTTTGTTCTAGCCTGAAATCTCAGGGGCCAATTCCGTCCGCCCTATCGGGCCGGCGCGGGGAAGCTGAAATTACTGTCTATGTATGACTGATCCGTTTCGTCCAAAACTACGGCGCCATTACCAGCACGTGACGCAATCTGGTCTCTGCTAGTTCCTAATCTCTTGCAGTTGCCGTTCCAATCAGCCCCCCCCCCTCTCTTCGACTAATACACAGCCACGTTGCTGACAGTTAGCCTGTGCCTTAGTTAGGCGTTGGCTTGTTTCAACCAGGGCGCTGCCTGCGGACTTGGCCAAGGAACGTGCGACGCTCCCCGGCCTTTCGCGTTCCAAGGCAGGTTTTCGCGGGCTGCCTCCCTCAGATCTCAATGAACCGTACCTACATGAACATGAAGAGCGCTGTGCATTTTCGCACTTCAGCTCAAACCCGCCTTAGCCTTTTTTTTTTTCTCGTATGTATTGCGATTCTGTTGAGAAACCCACATTCCTCTTTGCGCAGCGGAACGAGCGCCATTACACGGACGCCAGCATAAGTGCGATCTGCCATGGCTTCGGATGAGCCAATTGCATACCAGGTTTGACGTCAGCATGCCAGCGGACTCCAAGCTTCGAGGGGGAGGCCTCCGTTTGCGGCCATTCTATGCGACCGTCTTCCTGATATCCCTTTTGGCATCGTGGTCCCTTTTGGCCAAAACGACCGAGAGACAACTTCGCCTACAAGACACCTCACCCCTCGCCAAACGATCCGAGTTCACATCATGCCGCGATGTCCACCGCGCCGACGACCAGTGTGCCTTTGTCAAGGCACACTGCGCCGACGATGAGCCTGGCCTCTTCTCTTACCTGGCGCTTTATTACTGCGGTCTTGCCAAAGCCCAGTCCTTTGCCTTCGTTGTCCTCGTTTGCTGGCTCGGCTTGCTCTTCACCACCATCGGCATCGCCGCCAGTGATTTCTTCAGCGTCAACCTCAACACTATCTCTGCCGTCCTGGGCCTCAGCGAGAGTCTGGCTGGCGTTACGTTCTTGGCCTTTGGAAATGGCTCTCCCGACGTCTTCAGCACCTTTGCGGCCATGGGCTCCAATAGCGCCAGCATGGCGGTTGGAGAGCTGATCGGCGCAGCGAGCTTCATCACCGCCGTGGTAGCCGGCTCCATGGCGCTGGTCCGCGAGTTTAAAGTGGGAAGGAAGACCTACGTCCGGGACCTGTCCTTCTTCATCGTCGCCGTATGCTTTACCATGGTGTTCCTGGCCGACGGCCACCTGCATCTATGGGAGTGTATAACGATGATTTGCTACTACATGTTTTACGTGGTTACCGTTGTTACATGGCATTGGTATTCAACGAGGCGGAGTCAGCAGCGGGCCCGTGAAGCAGCAGCACGAGGCCATGTATACGAAGCGGTGGGGTATCTCAGCGACGAACTGGCTCCGGAGCCGTATCGGGATGACCCCGACGACGAGGACCGCCGCGTAACGTCTGTGGCCGCCTCTACCACCAGGGACATTAGCATGCTGGAAGCGGGACCAAGAATCGAAGTTGATGGTCATGCTGAGGAAGATGAGGCGGAGGACAGCGACCACGGGCGGCACGTAGTGGCGGAGATGGCAAGCAGCATGCGAGTGCTGCGACCCAGAGGCAGACGTCGCAATACTCTCACGCCTATCCGCCCTAGTTTGGTCGGTGCCTTGGAGTTCCGGTCAACTCTCGCACAGTTACAAAAGGAAAGCAACCACAGAATGCGGCCGATGCATGGTCGGGCACACTCGGTCAACCATCTCGGGGGCGTCAGCGAAACAAATACGATATTGGGGCCGCCCTCCGACTCGGGAAGATACACGATCGGTGGGATTGAAGAGTTCGGGCAGAATAGGAATCGTGCCTTGTCATCTGGCGACGTTCCGGGTTCCGTCGTCGTCAGCCGAGATCCCTCCCCTTGGCGTTTTCCCCCTTCAGCGGCCCACGCCAATCCGATTCAACAGGTCAAGGCCCAAGACGCCAGGAACCGAAGTCGATCGCCGGCTTTCAAAATCGGTGGCAATTTGGCACCTCCTCCAATTGACATGGCGCTACCCCAACGTCGAGATTCGGGTGGCAGCGATGCCATCGAGCCTCGACCGTCTCCCGGTGGCCTACCTTCACTGCAAATACCGAGTCGGCGCGGAAGCTTCAGCGACAGGTCCTCACCTGTATCGCCTTTCCCTGGCTATACAGAGTCGCCTCTTGCCCTGACGCCGGCTGTCCAGAATGAGCAGGCCGACTACTTCACATCACCCGGCGTAGCTCGCCTGGAGGTTCCTTTTGCGCCTTATGAAATGGCCACTCCCAAGCCAGTGAGGTGGTGGCCATACGCAATCTTACCCCCACCACACATCTTCTGGGCAACCCTGTTCCCGACTTTGCTGGGCTGGAAACAGAAGAGTTATTGGGACAGATTTGTCAGCGCAATCTCTGTCCCGAGCATCTTGCTGCTGGTTTTGACGCTGCCGGTGGTGGAAAATGAGAGCGCCGAGGATTCCTTGGATGAAATCGCAGCGGATCCGTCGATGCGGGAACATGCTCATTGCGATGCTATGGCTCCAGCAGCTGCCCGCGGGGGTATTGAGGGAGAGACGGAGTGGCAGCGCTTCAGACGGAGCACCATGACACATTCTCGTGTGCATTCTGTGCATTCCATCGACCAGTCGCCAAAGGACTACTCTCCGAAGGGCTCTCCAGCGCTCATCGCAATCGACAGCCCGAATGGTGCGCGTGTAGCGGCGGAAATACATCCGCAACACACCAAAAAGGCAGCATTGTTGCCCTCGGAAAGCAGCCTTCTCGCTGTCGACGATTCCGGCCAGTGGAACAGATGGCTTGTCGCGATTCAACTTTTCACCGGTCCCGTGTTTGCCGTCATTATATTATGGGCGAACATGAAAGAGGACTTGGATCAACCGTACAAGACCCTTGTTAGGCTCGTTCTCTATACACTAATGGCGTCTGCGGTACTACTCGGATTTCTGCTGTTGACGACGAACCCCGATAAGAGGCCCAAGTATCACTTCCTGCTGTGCTTCATGGGGTTTATAATCGCCATCGCCTGGATCTCTACTATTGCTGGCGAAGTGGTTGGCGTCCTGAAGGCCTTTGGAGTGATCTTTGGCATCTCGGAAGCACTTCTCGGGCTGACCATCTTTGCAGCGGGAAACAGTGTGGGTGACCTGATTGCCGACATCACTGTTGCCCGGCTTGGATTTCCCGTCATGGCTCTGTAAGTTCCCCCGTGGCGCGATTTGTTCGTGGCCGTGCTAACAACCCCATCAGATCCGCTTGCTTCGGCGGCCCCATGCTTAATATCCTCCTTGGTATTGGTATCGGCGGCGTTTACATGATGGTCCAGGCTGCCAATCATCGGCATAAGAAGCACCCTGACAAGCCATTCAAATACCACTCGTATGAAGTCCAGATCGGAGGGACATTGATGATCTCTGCTATCACTTTGCTTCTTACATTACTAGCCCTCTTGATCATTGTTCCGATCAACAAGTGGACGATGTCACGCAAAATAGGATATGGGCTGATCGCCCTGTGGGCGGTTAGCACCATTGTCAACGTCGTTGTTGAGTTGACGGGGGTTTGGGCCGATGTGTCCTATTCTTTGACCTTTTAGCATTATCAGTATCTCCTTGCAAGCGTACGTACACGAGGCCGCATCAGTATTTGTGCCAGTATGTTACACACATACGTATACCCAGCACAGTGTCCGACGAGAAACATGAAAATCTACGTCTTTTCTGTATAGACAGTCTTTACCTTGGGAGTACAAATGGTGGGGTACCAAGAAACCACGTATATACATATTCAATCCACAAACTTTTCTACCGCACCATCATCTTGATGACAAGTCTCTGCGATACATCGGCTGTTTCCTTTCGCTATTGGTCTTCACAAGGATTAGCATGCCCGAAGGGGGACGAGTATGGTTTCAGTTAGCGAGCAGACCATTGACGTTGGTGAGGTGTTCCAAGGCACGGTCCGACGTTGCGCACATCGAGGACCATCTGATCCGATGTGTCTGTTTCGCACGGGGTGGGGACGCGTCGTACTCCTCGACGATGGGCATTTACAGCCGAGCTGCGGCTGCTCATGAAGACGAACTTCATAAGCTCCTCGCAATGTGGAACCCAAGGCGTCCATCTGGCTTGTTTGCTCTCTCAGCTCGGGTGCGTATTCCAGGTCAGGTCATTTGGGTCGGCTGTATTTCTGCGGCCTTGTGCCTGTGGCAGAGCTAGGCTTCGTGTTGTGAGATCGTGGGATCTTATTCATGCCACAACGGCGAACGAGAGGTATATAAGACATCAGTGTTGACCACGGCCTGTTGGTTTCCTCTCTCCGAGATACCAAGCTGTCGATCTCACATCCCCTTGACAATTCGTTGCACAAATCCATCAACTCAAGGTCAATCTTATTCGGTCAGAAATTCTCCCTGTCATCAGCAAACCTCAAGAACAGAATGGGAGGCTTCGACAAAGTCACCGATCTGGCCAAGCAGCTCACCGGCGAAGAACAAACCGGGCAAGGCCAACAGCGCCAACCGGATTCGTCCCAGACCGCTGGCAGCAACCAGCAATGGGCGGATGTTGGTCTGGAGGCCAAAAAGGTCTTGGCCAACTACCAAGCTGACCAAGCCGCTGGCAAGGGTTCCGAGTACAGTGACATTGGCGGCGTTGCCCAGAAGGCGTTTTCTGCCTACAACAGCGGCGGGGAGAAGAGAGATCTTTCTGATATCGGGAAGCAGGTCGCCGCTGGTTTCAGTGGTGGCGAAGAAGTTGACAAGACCCGCAGCTCGAGTGAGGCCGGGGATGGCACGTCTCAAGGCGACGGAGGCCGGAGCAATACGGGGACGAGCGGAAGTGATGCTGATGGCGGGGATGGGACGAGGAGCCAGGAATCTCCGAGCGATCCACTGCACTCTACGGCGACGGAGGCGAAAACGGGTTCAACGAGTGAGAGGTTCTCGGGACAAGGCGCGCCCTACAAGGCGGCAGGACTTGGATCGCCAACTGGGCGAGACGCCCAAGATGACACCACGCTCGAGAAGGACGACTTGAACGAGGACGAAGGTGTTTACACTGGCGGCCAGGGTAAGGGACGGGAGGCCACGAGTGGCACAGCGGACAACCAAGGCAAGAAAAAAGAACCACACGACTTGAGCCATCCCCTTCGTCCTCCAAGGCTAACACTGACCTGGACAGGGCCCAACACCAAGAGGGCTGTATCCACCCGTGAAGAGGGGGGTTCTCTCGAATTGTCCGTTGACAACGGGGTAGGTTTTGACAATTTGATGCAAGCGGCTTTGCTAGTTTGACTGACCAGGTGATGTTCTCAGGGTAAGACGACGTGCTCGGGTCGCTCGAATGAGTGGGAAGAGTGAGTCACTCGTGACCGACATGTTTCATTCACAGAGAGGCGCAGCTGGGTATGGGACGCTCCTTATTTCCATGCCCGCCTACCTAGATCACAATAAACCGCGATATATGTCCTTCCCAACAGATACGTCTTGCAAAGATGCCATGCTCTCCATGTCATGTTTGCTCAGAACAAGAGCACCAATGTGACAAAGCCCAAGTGGGTGACCGGGCCCAATCACCGAATCGGAACGGTGCACGACCCCCCCCCCCTTGTGCCGCCCTGAGTCCATCA
The DNA here is from genome assembly GCA_030867225.1 of Colletotrichum caudatum. Lineage (NCBI taxonomy): Eukaryota > Fungi > Ascomycota > Sordariomycetes > Glomerellales > Glomerellaceae > Colletotrichum > Colletotrichum caudatum. The sequence goes on along the minus strand of MU846003.1, from coordinate 502,361 downwards.
TCAGACCCGAAGCACACATCCCTGCTCGGCCGCGCCAAAAAAGGGGGGGTTTTGTTCAGACTGGATGGGCCACGATCGACCACGGCCTAGCGTTGCGTTAGTGCTCTCTGGCCCGCCGGAATCAATGGTCCCTTGCGCCCCTAGCGACTTCCAAGGCAGGCCAGGAACCTTGCAGAGGCCACGATGTCTTCATCCAAAGGTGCCTGAACATGGGCCGTAGTGTGACCACGTTCCTGGGACCGCAATGTGGACAAGCAGACTCGTCATTGAGCACTGCCACAGCTTGCGTGGACGGGCAGCCGGGGTGGTTTCAAGAGCGACCGCCCTCATCTCGGCTCAACGCCGACGGTCTCAAAACGGAGGGCCCAAAATTCGAAATGTGAAGAGCAAGCTGTCCTCGGCGTCAAAAGGCCAACGTTGACATTGGAAGAATGACAGATCGCCATCGGTGTTGGTCACTCTGTCAAATCTGTCAGCCGAGGAACTGACTGCCAGGTTCAGTCGGCGCGGTACCGACCCCATTTGTCGAATCACACGCGTCAATGCCAGTCGTAAAAAGGTCAGTATATTGTTTTTGATCGAGGATATAAAGCAAGGGCCCCATCACCATCAATGGGAGGTGTTGTTTGTTAGTTCCTTGCACGTGCAGCAGCTCCGAACCCAATCAAGCCCATTCACCCCACTGACCAGAGAGACCCTTGAGCAGCAAAACAGCAGCCCCCCCCCCCCCCCCAATTTGCCCCGCCATCCCAGAAGCAACCCCGCGCCGTGCCTGCCACATCCCGAAAAGAGCTTCGACCTTTCTTCCTGACCGCCTCCTTTCCAGAGAGAATCAATCTTCTTTCCGGTGTGTGTGTGTGTGTGTGAGTGTGTGTGTGCATTCCCAAGGGACATTGACCCGATTTCTACCCAAGCCGTTGCGCTCTCGACCCGACACCTCTTTTTGTCTGCGCATTTACAGATCAACTTGTCGCAATGGCCACCTCACTCCCCAGTTACCCTGCTCTTGAGGATCGTCCTCTTCGCAACACCATTTGTCTATTTGACGTTGACGAAACTCTCACTCCCGCCCGTCTTGTAAGTTTTAATACCCTTCTCCCACCTCGAGCGCTCGCCTGCGCCGCACTACCTCCTCCCTCCCCCCCCCGAAAGCTCTCCCAACCCAAGCTGACTCTGGTGCCCTCCTCGTCCTAGCACGCCTCCCCCGAGATGCTCGAACTCCTCGCTCGCCTCCGCCAAAAGTGCGCCATCGGCTTCGTCGGCGGCTCCGACTACTCCAAGCAGCAGGAGCAGCTCGGGGACGCCTCCACGCCCGTCACCGCCCTCTTCGACTTCTGCTTCTCCGAGAACGGCCTGACCGCCTTCAAGCTCGGCCAGCCCCTCGCCTCCAACAGCTTCATCAAGTTCGTCGGCGAGGACCAGTACAAGGAGCTCGTCAACTTCGCCCTGCACCACATCGCCGACCTCGACATCCCCATCAAGCGCGGCACCTTCATCGAGTTCCGCAACGGCATGATCAACATCTCGCCCGTCGGCCGCAACGCGTCCACCGCCGAGCGCCGGGCCTTTGAGGAGTACGACAAGGTCCACCACGTCCGCCGCGACTTCGTCGCCAGGCTGCGCGAGCGCTTCGGCCACCTCGGCCTGGCCTTCTCCGTCGGCGGCCAGATCTCCTTCGACGTCTTCCCCGCCGGCTGGGACAAGACGTACTGCCTGAGGCACCTCGAGAGCGAGGCCAAGAAGGAGGGCGGCGTCAAGTACGAGCAGATCCACTTCTTTGGCGACAAGACGTTCGAGGGCGGCAACGACTACGAGATCTACGTCGACGAGCGCACCATCGGCCACTCCGTCAACGGCCCCGCGGACACCATGCGCATCATCAAGGAGATCTTTGACTTGTGAACCGCGCCGGCGGACTGCAAGCTGTGGGGGCGGGCGCGGGGCGAGCGGCCTACGGGTTTGAGCGAGCTGGGCCTCGAAATGGTCCGACAAAATGGGGTTTCTCTTGGAAGAAGGATGAACATGATGGGCTAGCTTCTAGACTTGTGCTATGTGTAACACAGTGGAGGAAGGAACAGGCCTCTCTGCGTTGTCGGCGAGCAGCGGAATGACCTCTCGCGGCTTGGGATTTCGGTAGAGCGACTGGAACGAATCACAATGACCAAAGACGCCGCATGGTTCGCTCAAACGTGATGATGTTTGACAAGAAGAACATGAGATCCAGGAACACACACGCAGACACACACACACACACACACACGGCTGTTTCGTTGACATGTAAATAGTTCAACTATGAATAGTATCATCAAGTTGCCGCCGGGTGCCCTGTTCCCTGTCTCTTCCGGCTCGCCTGGAATGAGTTGGAGAAGAATGTTTAGATATCCAAGAGAAAGAAAGAAAAAAGAGGGAAAGAGGAGGAGACATGGGATGTAAATAGAAACAGTTGTTTGCCAGCTCCAGAAAAAAAAAGAGAAAGGGGGGAAGGGGGTGGATATCCAATCCATCATCGTTGACCCCCTTCTTCTACCGACCAAACTCCAGGTGAGGCACAATGACCGGCCCGTACTTTGTCGGCGCCGTAAAGGCGCCGTCGCCCTGCACCACGAAGTCGACCGCCAGGCTCAGCTTCTGTAGGCCCTGCTGTGGTTGCTGCTGCTGCTGCTGCTGCTGCTGCTGGGGCTGTTGGCCGGGGATGGCCTCGGGGTCGTACACGACGACGGCGACGTAGTTCCTGCGGCCCATGAGCTTCTTGAGCTCGCGCGCGGAGCCGCTGGCGTCGGTGTGGAAGATCTCCATCATGTCCTCCTTGGTGTCCGAGACCTCGTGGTTGGACTTGTGGCCGTTCTGCGGCACGTAGAGGCTCTTGTTGTTGTGGAGGAGCTTGAGGATGTAGTTGCTCGCCGGCTGCGCGACGATGGGCGACGTGATGACCTGGTACATTGTCTTGTGGTCGCTCGGGTGCGTCGGGTCGTGGACTAGGCCCGCTCCCGCGCAGTTGACGTCTATAAAAGAGACGGCGTTAGCTACCACACGGAGGGAAATGGATGAAGAAGGGGGGGGGTGCTCGGTGCGGAGCCAAGGTGCGGAGCCAACTTACCTCCGGACAAGAAAGTCATGCGGATGCCCTTCTGCTGGGAGATGCCCTGGAGGGTCCGGATGAGGTACGTCCTCTCCAGGTCTTTGGAGTCGTGCGTCCACATGTCCTTGAGGATCTCGGCGATGTCGATCTCGCCAAACTGGTTCAGGACGTTGCCCATGAGACCGGACTTGCCGACGGCCTTCTTCACCTGGGTGAACCCCTGCGCCACGACGTCCTTGCCGCCGACGACGCCGGCCACCGAGCTCGTGACCTTGCCGAGCAGGTTGTACGACGAGTTGACGACCTTCTTTCCGGTCGCCACGGCGCCGGCCAAGCTCTCGACCGCCTCCAGACGGGGGTAGACGAGCGGAACGGACACCATCCAGATGCAGTGCTGCACGCTGGGCGGCAGCGTCGCGACCTTGGGGAATATGCCCTGGTAGGTCGGGCCGGCCATGACGCGGCTCTGATTCCTTTCGGATCGGCAGTCGGGGCCGACGACGACCACCGCGGGACCGAGGTACTTGACAAAGTGCCAACCCTGACCGGTGATGGTGAAGAGGTCGGTGTCGTTGCTGACGTTCCGGAGGATCTCCACCGTCGTGTGGTGCTGGAAGAGCAGGTACATCTCGACTGCGATGCGGCCGACGTTCTTGAACATCTGCGAGCCTTGCATGTACTCAGGGTACGAGCCGTAGCCATCGAAACTAAAACGGGGGTCAGCCGATTAAGAAGAATGTCGGACACTCGGGGGACCCAGCTTTCCAAACTTACATGTCGTGATCGTCAATCTGCAGTACATGCGGGATCTGGGCGAAAGCTTCTCGCAAGTAAGGCTGGTCAAAGTGGCTGGTGTAGTAATGGAAATAGGCGTGGGAGACGTCCTCCTCGTGGCGCGCCGTCCATTGCGCGTTTTTCCTGTTGTCTCGGCCGCTCATTGCCAGCCACTGCTTCAGCAAGGGAACTTCCTTCCACAGCCTGTCGCCGTAAATCTGGTCTCCTAGACCGAGCTGGACGTGGAAGCCGCCGCAGTCGACGTTCTTCTGGAGCACGTCCTTCCACATGAAGCCCACGCCGCCGAGCTTGGAGCGCTCGGCCTGAGACGTTGACGCAGCGAAGTCGTTGTTGGAGTGGGCGATGAACCTCCAGCCGGTCTCATGACGACCGGCAACGACAAATTCGTACCGCGTACATCCGAGATGGGATGTGACGGCGTACGTCCATCTCTCAGTTCCGCTCTCGTTCATGGGCAGATCGATGTCGTACTTGTAGAACGTCCAGCGCTGGTGTGTGAAGATGTTGTGCGGTGCCAGCTGCCGCGGGTTGGGCGAGAGGTCGTTGCTTGGGTGGATGTGAATGGTAGGTGGCTGCGGTGCGTCCGTCACGATCATGATGCTTCCCAGCCACGAGCCCTTCTCAAAGTCCATGTTGCAGTATCGCAAGTAGGGGCCGAAGTAGACACCGTTCGTGGGCTGGATCCTGTACATATCGACGCCGGCGCTCGGAGGCGGTCCGGAGAACCCAGCCGTGGTAGGTGTCTGAGACGCCGCGACGCTCATGATGCTCTCGGCATAGCCTGGTGTCTGAGGGGGGAACATGGGGGACCCAAGGGGCTGCTTCCCGAACATGGGCGAGGCGAGGGGATTGCCGTACGTCGAGGCGGTAGGCGATAGGGGTGCCGCTTCATGCTGGATCGGGTTGGGGCCCTTGGGGAACTCCCACTGCGTAGCCTGGGTCGCCAAGTGGATGTAGTAGTACTGTCCGGAGTTCTGGTCGAGATGCGCAATCCAACCTTCCGGTAGCGGAGGCGGAGAGGACGGGCCCGCGCCTTGGAAGCTCACAGGGGCTTGGACTGTTTGCACGACGGGGGCGCTCTGCGCTGTCGAAGACTGCCCACCATTCTGGTCGGGTCTCGGGTCGTTGGCGAAGGCCGGGTGACCTTGGAGAGAAGGCGACGACAGACCCGCCGCAGCAGGACCAGCTGTCGCGGGCTTCTTCGGGGGTGACTGGGCAGCGGATGTGGCAACGGACGGCGTGGAGTCTGCTCTTTGCTGAGCAGGTCTCTGTTTCTCGGCCGGGTAGGACGAGTTGCTTGCGGGTGTGACGCTCGAGTAGGCGGGAGGAGGGTCGTTCAAGCCCAGACGCTGGTAGTCCTGTTCGAGTACGCTGACCTGGAGAGCGGGCTGATCCCCCTGGTTCGCCGCCTGCTGTGGAGGGCTGACCGTGGGCTGCGTAGGGCTGGCCACCTGGTTCACGCCCTGGTACACCGTCGGCGGTCCGTGAGGTTGGTTCTCTGGGTTCTCGGTCGGTGTCCACGGCCGCGCCGGGGGCGGTGCCCCGCCGTACTGGGCCAATCTCTGCGAAGCCGCGGCACTCTGTGCCTGTTGCGCCTGCAGGCTGGTCAAGGTCGCAGTGCCCGAGATACCGGAGGCGGCATATCGCGCCTCGATGCCCCCGCCGGGGACAACCCCGGGCTCCACAACCGGGGTCTCTGGCGGAGGTGGAGATCCGCGACTGGCGCGGGTTGTCGAGGTTGAAGCGGTGGAGGCGAATCTGTTCACACTATTCTGGCCAGGCATATCGAGATGGTCAGAGGACGGGGGCGGGCGGCTCTGGTACTGGCTCTGGGCTGGCGGCGTGGACCCAGATGCGCTTGCGGGCGGGGGGTAGTAAGGCTTCTTGGTGTAAGAAGGGTAGTTTGTCGTGGAAGCGACCGGACGCTGAGGCTGCGGTGCGGTCAGGGGCTTCGCGAAGAGACCGCCCTCGTCGCCAACTGGACTCTGGGGAGACGTAGCGCCCAAGGGTCTCGGACCTGTGCCGCGCCGTTCGGCGAGGGTAGGGCTCTTGGTCTCGACAGGACTAGCATTCAAGCGCGGGGTGATATCATTGTAGTCGGCACCAAAGCGTTTTGGGGCAGTGATGGTAGGCTTGGTCGGTTTTCCGGGCCGGAGGTCTTCTTCATCGGGGTAAGGCAGAGGTGCGGCGGAGCTCGAGGCGCCTGGCGGCAGAGGGAAGGTCGGTTTCGTTGTGAAGGAGGACGAGCCCGAGGCGGACGGGGGAGCGGGATACTTGAAGCGGTCGTTTGTAGGATTGGGGCTCTGAGGTTTGAAAATCCTTAGAGGCTCGACCGTGGGGCTGTCACAGTCCTCCTGGACAGGTTTGTGAAGAAACAGCTCGGCGTCAGGGACGCCGCGACTGCGCTCCATGACAGGTCGTATCTAGCTCGGTAGGAGGAGTCGGTATCTTGGGTTCGACTTGCGCAGGTACGCGCGGGCTTGGTGCGGGATGCGAATGACGCACTGCGAGGGCTCAAGTCTGCAGGCCAGGGGGGGCAAAGTTATTTATAGGAGCTGTCGAAGGTCGACGGTTTTGTGCCTTGCCGTTCGTTGGATGCTTGAGAGGATCGCAGCTGATCTGATGAGGGGTTGGTGGGGTCCGAGTCTTTACGGAAGAGGTTGCAGATTTGGCCGGCCGGCTTGTCAGGCCCGAGAGATGGACGGAACAGATGCGGCACGGACGGTATACAAGACAGCAAAAATGTGCGAGTTTCGAGACGAGAGCAGAAGTTGGAACTTGTCAGGTAGATGGGAACGCGCTCATGAAAAAGATTAAGAACGTTACAGATAGGACAATGGAAGCGCGCCAGGTAGGGTTTGGGTCTGGCAGCGGGAAGTATTGGGCAGGATGGGATGGGATGGGACGGGATGGGAGACGGGATGGGGGGGTAAACCGGGGGTTTTCGTCAGCGGCAGCGAGGGAGGGGAAACTGGTACGGACGGCACAGGCACAGATGGACAGACAGACAGACACCAGACACGGCAACCACTTTACGCAAGAGGGACTTACCATGTACCAGGCTGGCATGGCATTTGCAGGGGCCAATGGAGAGAGAATATGGGCCCTAATCCTATGGATGGATGGATGGATGGATGGATGGGTGAATGAGGGACAGCTAGCTGCCCACGACCGTTAGGAGCCAAGAGAGATGGACAGAGAGCAGAGCCCAAGTGGCTCACGCACACTCTCATGTCCAACAGCTGCATAGGATGGAGCCATGCATGGTGGCATCTTGCCTAGCGAAGCTCCATGATTGGCTGCATGTCGTGGGCGCTTAAAGGTTGGGCGGCAGCAAATGGCATCTTGAGCTTGAAGTTGCAAGCGCCTGCCCATGAAAGCAAATTGCTTGGCCCGAGAGTCTCAGAGAGCCCAGAGCGTGATAGCGGAGCCCCTCAGGCTCGTAAAGTGCATTGAGCGAGATGAGGACGACTTGTCGGGATGGGCAAAGACGGCATCAGTATTCCGATCCGGTGAGTCGAGCGGAGAGGCGCCGAGAAATAAAGGGGGAAAAGGGTGAGGTAGGTCGGTAGGTGCCCGCGCATCTCATCCGCAACTTTGGTGGACCATCACTTGATGGAAGCACCACACGAAATGGATGGATGTGGACAGCACAAGGAAGGGATGGGAGAAGCGAGTTGAAGTGACGATAAAATAGCAGTTGACCGTGCAAGGAGAGAAGTGAAGGCGGCAGGCAGGCAGGCAGCAGCCAGAGAAGATTGGAGATTTCCGGGAGGGAGGGAACCAAGGCAGGTAGGTGCGTGCCTGCACCTGCACGCACCTACCTGCCAAGGCACCTGGTGCTCCGTACCGAGGTAGTACCAGAGCTTGGTGGCCCAAGCTTCTATAGACGATTATCTAAGCTACCTACGCGAGGGGGGGGACGGCATTGTCACCATCGCCCCTTCCCTTTCGCATTCGGTCTGGATATAATTATTTACTACTAGCTATGTGCTTACCTACTACCGAGGTACCTTGAGTAGGTACTGTGGTGTGTGCCCCGCGGGTTCAGACTCGGAGTCTGCCAGGCAACCCGGATGCATAAACTCAACCTTGGAAGTCACTACTGCCAGACTGTTAGTAACCAAACCACTTCAGACATCTAATCCGGAGGAACTCGCTCACTAAAAAAAAACCGTATGGTTTGGGGCCTAACGTGATATCTTGACATGGTTTTTGTCTAGTGAGAGCTGTTAGTCACGTTTGTTTGGTGAGAAAGCAGGGCGGGAGGGAGGCGGTGTGTCCAAGACTAAGTTTCTACCTTGCATTTCATTGTTCTCTTTTTCCCAAAAACCCATTGTTCAAGTCCGGGGACATCTTGTCGACGACATCCCCGCCCGTAGCTCAATCCAGGCAGCAGACAGACAGACGTATCATCACGCGCGTTTGACTCACGCAACAACAAACTAGACAGACACACTGACGACAGCACTGAGGTGGACCAGCACGACGACTAGCAGAGCAGCCACTGTGCATGAGGCCTCAGTCTGGTGTGCGCGGCCTCTTCCTCCCGGTGGCGAGAGCACTACTACAGAGTATGCACACGCTTCACCTCCGAGGCAACTATGACACGCACTTCGACCCTTTTTTCTTCTCTTCGAACGTGTCGCCCCTCCCGCACCGAGCAGTCTACGCCACTTCCCCCAACAACGGTTCCCCTGTCACTTAGCATCGGTCCCTTAACTCTAACCCACCCAACCCCTCGTGTACACCTCAGCTCGCTCCCTTAGTCACCATGACAAGCTGCGTAATACAACATGTACACCCCGACAGAGACGTCGTCGAACAATGGCTCCACGGGCCATCGAGGAGACGCGGCTTCTCCTCAAAGACACCTAGACAGAGGCATCAAGGGCGTACACCGCAGCCGACTTCGTTTCGGGCGCCATAGTGCGCTCTTGTCTTGTCTTGTCACGTCACACGCCATGAACGTCCGAGCTTGCTTGGTTGAAGAAAGGCGACCACCCTCACTCTGCCTTCATCCAATGACCTCTGGGCCGGGCCCCCTAACCTGGGACGCGTGGCGATTCCTGGTGTGCCTCCTCCCATGTCCCATTCACTCGAAACCTTTCCGATCCGTTCGACCCAGTGGCTCAAGGTGTATTGTACAGGGCCCTGACTGGCTCGGGATGACTACGCAAGTGTTTTTGCCTTTAATCATGCCGGCATCAGATGGAGGCATACACATGCTCCTGCCTTGCTTGCACTGATATGCGTGTGGTGGCTGTCTTGTTCATAGTATATAAAATGGTCTTCTCTTCGATGGAAATCCCAAGACTTTTCTTCCCCTTCAGCCTCATCAGCTTTCCGATATTCACAATTCCCATACCATCTCTTTCTCTCTCTCTCTTTATATATCTATATATATACGACTCGCATCCAGCACAACCAAGCAGTAGCAATCATGTCTTGGGCAGGGCCAAACGGCAACAATAACCCCTTCAATCATCCAGGCGGCCCCCAGGGCTTCTGGAACTTTATCCACTCTCTCGACCCCAACATGCGCGCCGGCGCCGGCGTCGACTACTCCACCCCGTGGGCCAACGGCTCCTCGGGCTTCCCCTTCCACAGCTCCGAGTTTAGCCTCGGCAACGGCCCCAGCGGATGGGGCGCCTACGGCGGTTGGGGCGAGCCCCGACGAGGCGGCTTCAGCCAGCGTCGCGGCGGCGCCCGAAGCGGCTACAGAGGCCGCCACGGCCACCACGGACGCCACGGCATGATGAACGACGCCGACGAGGCGATGCACGATGGCGAGGACCACGCGCGTGACGCTGCCGAGGAGAGCGGCGACTTCTCCGACAAGGAAAAGGACGACTCCCCCGACACCATGCGCGATAGCCCCGAAGACGGCCCCGAGGGCGGCCGTCCCCACAGCCCAGGCCGCCACGGTCGCGGACGCCACGGCCGCGACCCCGGCCACCCCAAGCGGGGCCATCACCCTCACGGCCCCCGCCCTCCTCACGGTCCTCGGCGCCCGCCCTCCCCACCGCCGCCGCCGCCGCCCCCTCCTCCCGGCCCTCACCCACCACCATTCTTCGGTGGCCACCCCCACCCCCCACCGCCCCCGCCCCCGCCGTACCACCTACCCGGGGAACTGCAGCAGTGGCTGAACCAGTTCGCCGGTCACCCCCTCGCCCAGCAGATCCGCGAGTGGGCCTCCCGCTTCGGCGTCAACGCCACCGGCCCCGGCCCCCGCTCCCGAGGCCCGGGCCCCGACTTCGCCGCCGACGACGAGTCCTCCTTCACGCCGCCCGCCGACATCTTCGCCACGGACAAGGCCTACGTCCTACACTTCGCCCTCCCCGGCGCCAAGAAGGACGACATCGGCGTCGACTGGAACGCCGAGAAGGGCGAGCTCCGCGTCGCCGGCGTCGTCTACCGCCCCGGCGACGAGGACTTCCTCGCGACCATGACGTCGAGCGAGCGCAGGGTCGGCATGTTCAGCCGCTCCGTGCCCCTGCCGCCCGCCGGCTCCGCCAGGGAGGAGATCGACGCGCCCTCCATCACGGCCAAGATGGAGGACGGCATCCTCATCGTCACCGTCCCCAAGGTGGAGAAGGAGTGGACCGAGATCCACAAGGTCGACATCAAGTGAGCGATGTGCGCCAGCGTTCATCAATGCTTTTTTCTTTTTTTCTCTCTTTTTGGTGTCGAACGGTTTGTAGTTGCGAGGTCGGGGTTTTTTTTTTCTGATTATGATTGCGGTAAATTAAGGTAGTTACTGTTTAGGAGTTCTTCTCTTTTCTAGGTAGATGAAAAAAAGACCAACGTTTTGCATCAAATATTTACGCGAGTCCATCAGATGTGACACAACACCCATCTTTGTTTTCAACCCCTTTTCAGGTCGAGCCTCTCTCCTCGTGAGTCACTGGAGCAATTGATGTGATATTATCTGCCTTCCGTGCCGAGCGGGGCGTGCGATATTGTAGGAAGGTGTAGGCACCTCAGTCATCTTGCATCATGGTCTCAGCTCTTCCGAACAACGAGGTATGCAATTTGCTTGAATAAGACTACTCACCCCAAGCTTCCGTACGCATTTGAGAACTCTTCATATAATCACCCCTTTGCCACGGACGCCATCCCAGGATACAACCCACCGCAACATCTTGTTCCTGTTTTGCTTTTGTTTTCGGAATTTACAGTCCCTTCTCGTCAACAAGGCGCGAGCATTGTCTCGAACCATCGCCTTGATCGCTCCAACCCAGTCTCGACTTGCTGTCTGCAAGTACTTCGGCCACGTATGGTTCAGTCTTTTCGATACAACCGTCCTCGTACGACAGTCTCAAGTCGACCGAAGATGCAGCTTCGATCAAAGAGATGTCAATACGTTATTGCTGAATAAACAAGATGTTACATGCTGTTTTTCAAACCCAGTAACCCCCCCAAACTTCACGCCTGGCTGAGCTCCCATCGCTTAAAAGCCTCGGCCGCCTCGGCAACGGAATCTCGCCCGAGAAGCTCCATCTGATAATCTTTGTCAACCCAGCGCCACCCCGTCGGCGACAGCCCCTCCCGCAACGGCATTCCGCTCAGCTCGGCGTCCCGAGCCTCCTGCTCTGGCCCGTCCTCGACGTGGTTCCATTTCCGGTTCGACATGGAACCCGCCACGTTGACAGTCGTCCGCGACTTCCGGAGCGACTCGTACAGCTTCAGGATCTCGGGAACCTTTTGCTTCATGCCGTCTCCGGCCGAGGCCTTGAGGAGGCCCAGGAGTTTGCCGAGCACGGCACCGTCCTCCGCGGCCATTGCTGCGCCTTGCGCCTGGTACGGTAGGCTCGGATGGCACGAGTCGCCCAGGAGGGCAAAGGAGCCCTGTCTCGTCAGCGTGTCGTGTTTGACGTTTTGTGCCTGGTGAAACATACCTTCGTCCACGTCTCCAGCTCTGGATGAGTGCAAAGCTTCCACTTTTGAACTTTCGGTATGAGGGATAAGACCTTGGTGAGTCTGAGAACTGTTAGCATACCGTTACGACGGATGCCGGACTGTCAGTTTCGCGGCTGGACCTACGTTTCGTCCCACCCAGCATAGCTTTCTCTCATCTCCCAAATGTCCCCTTCGACACGATTCTCACTGGCCTGCATGTCGTCGGGTCTGATCAAGACGAGATTGAACTCTCGTCCCCCTTTGACGGGATAGAGCACGGTATGTCTGTTGGGGCCGAGCCATACCGTGACCTGTTTCCTGGCGCACAGCTCATCCACACGTGAGTCGTTCAGAGCTTTGAGATGCTCGGTCGGAAGGGTTGCTCGATACGCCAAGTCCCCGCTCTCTACAGCAGGCGAGGGTGATCCAAGAAGCTGGTCGCGGCAGACCGAGTAGATACCTAGACGCGTGAGTCGAGGGGCCGTAGGCTGCGAGCTTGAGCAACCCGGCGGAACCAAGCTTACCGTCGGCTCCAATGATGATGTCGCCCCGAACACGGTCACCATCAGCCAGATGTACGATGTTGTTCTCAAAGTCGATACGTTCAACCGACATGCCCAGGCATAGATCAACACCGAGTTCGTTGCAAGTCTGCCACAACACAGCATGGATATCGGCTCGGTGGATCACAATCCAAGGATTGCCATATGCGCCATACGAGTCCTTGTCCGAGAGCGTGTGCAGATGCTTGCCGTTGGCGTACCTTCGCAGCTCGAACCCATCGATGACGGTCGCACGCTCCAACAATCTGTCCAGGTAGCCCAACTGCCGCGCGACTCTTGCTCCGTTGGGCGGTACCTGGATGCCTGCGCCTATCTTCTCGAGCGTCAGATGCCAAGTGCCCTTTGTTTCGAGAGGGGACGGGTGCATAACGGGCGAGTTTGCCACGTCTTACCGGTTCAAGCCGATCAGCCCGTTCCAACACCACGACTTCGAACCCTTCTCTACGACAAGCAATGGCGCAAATCAGACCTCCCAGGCCTGCCCCGATAACCAGAACTTTCATCTTTGGGCTCTTCTCCTTTCTGGACTGAGCCTACACGACTTGGGAGGGTTTAAGGGTGGACCGGTTGATGAGCCGGAAGGATGAAAAGGGGGGAGACTGTTGGGAGAGGCTTCTGATTATAACTAATTTACCGCTTATTGCAGATCGTCTCCCTGTGCCGTGCAGTCATGCGGCACAGAAAGGCTGTGATACCGCTTTTTGCTTATCACCCACTCTCATCTCACTTTAACCACCCGCGTTTCCTTTGTTACCAAACGCACTGCCTCTCCAAGCTGCACACTCATTAGTCACCTGCTGTCAGTCAGCAAGGAACATTTACCTTACAAAAGTCCCCAGCACTGCAGTCGGGAACTTTGCGAGTTGTCATATCACACATTGTCATCTTATTCTCTAGGATCTCGGGTGGTCATAAGAACATACACATCCACATCCATTTATACAAGGAACACTGCCGACTCATGTGGAGCGAGGGGCTGAATTAGGTAGGTATCTGTATAATGGATGGGCATTGTGGGTAGCACAGGGACGAACAGCAAGGATAACGTGTTTGTTTTCAGTTATTCGCAAGGAGAAAATGAAGCCATCGTAGGTTGCCTTTTTGAAAGGTGACCACTGCCCAAGTGAATCAGGCCTCACCAGTGGTAAGTTCACTATCAGCGATACGTAGCTGGCAAGTTCGCGCCAGTACGGTCTGATCAGATCGCTACCTAGGTAGGTTAGTGCCTCTGGAAGCAAGAGACTCAACCTAAGAGGATAGGGAGGAGGCCCTTGCCTATTTCTACCTACCTACCTACCTACCTACCTACCTAGGTACCTACCGACACATCACCTTCTTGCCTGGGACGTCTGCGAAATCTCTTATTCAAGGTAGGTACATCTACGGGCAGTCAAGGTGCCTGCCGGCCGAGGTACAAGCCGCCGCTCGCTCTATTTTACCCTTCTTTTTCTCGTCGATTCACGACTTCGCCGACTGTTGCGATAAGTCGCTCGACCTCACCTTTTTTTGTTCTTCAACGCGGTTTTTCTACCCTCAGCGACGCGCCTCCGCCGCTGCCAATAACTTCTCGATTACCTCGTCGCCGATACGAGAATCGTCGCTCTGAGCCACCCACGCTCATCATTACGCCTCGCAACGTTGCGAAGCCAACCCCTCCTTCCCCCTCCTTCCACCCATCAATCAAGTGTCCGTTGACCAGCGGTAAATCGCGTAACGTACGTATACGCCTTCCGTCTTGCGGGAGAATCGCCTGTGTTTGACGTGTAGTTACTCTACCCGCGGCTTGATTGACCACCCTCACCCTCACCATAGCTGACAGCACTAATTACCGTACGGTCTCATCGACCATTCCCAGACCCAAGGGGGAGTCTGACTGGTCCTCGTAGACCGTCCTCATCGGAGCTGTTCTCCACGCCAACAAGGTTAAGGAATGCGTCGATACCGATGTCGCTGAGCCGCTTGCTGACAGCCTGGCTTACACACAATGGTAAGCTGACCGCGACGTCGCTTACAACCTTCTCATTTCGTCGTGTGACACCTTGATCGACAAGCTCCTCAACGCGGGCTGGCAAGATAACGGCAACCCATACACCTTGATGAAGGCACTCGAGAAGTACATTCCCAAGGTCTCCGAGGACGCTGTTGGTGCCCTCGTCGCCGAATTCAGCAAGGGCGACGCCCACGCATTTGCACCCGGTCAAGCATACAACATGGCCAGTACTACCGAAATGAAGGCTGAGGCCTCCCACAACAACTTCGACACTATCCTCGTTCTCGACTTTGGTTCCCAGACGCGCCATCTCATCTTGAGAGGCCTGCGTGCGCTCAAGGTTTACGCTGAGATGCTGCCATGTACAACGAAGCTGGCGGATCTCCCCTTTAAGCCGAAGGGTATTGTTCTTTCTGAAGGACCCTCGTCGTCTACGACCAGGGCGCGCCCCACGTTGACCCTGCCGTCTTCGATCTTGGTGTCCCGATTCTGGGCATTTGCTACGGTTGCGAGGAGCTTGCTTAGAGAATCAACTCCGAGAACGTCGTCTGTGGCGCAGCCCGAGAGTACGGCCACACCGATGTTACCATCCACAACTCAGGTAACTCCCACCCAAGCTTGAACACACGCCGAGGGGCAGTGAGATCCTTTGCAACTTCAGTATTGACATTTGTAGAGCGTAACCTGACTAGGTTATAAGCGATTTCATTAAGAAGGAGATTATCTGTGTCAAAAATCTCGTTAGCGACCGTGCCCAAGTCATCGGCGCCCTGAGCGGAGGAGTTGACTCCACCGTCGCTGCCAAGCTCATGAAGGAAGCTGTTGACGATTGCTTCCATGCCATTATGGTCGAGAACGGAGTTATACGCCTCAACGAATGCGAGTAGGTGAAGGAGACGCTCTAGAAGCACCTCGGCATCAACCTGACGGTTGTTGACAGAGCTGAATCGTTCCCCAGTCGTCTCAAGGGCGTCACAGAGCCGGAGAAGAAGCGTAAAATCATCGGTGGAACGTTTATCGACCTTTTTGAAAAGGAGGCACTCCGTATAGAAAAGGAGGCTGAGAACACCCCTAATGCCGGCGCGGTCGAGTGATTCCTTCAGGGCACTCTTTACCCCGATGTTCTCGAGTCGCTCTCGTTCAAGGGCCCCAGCGCAATCATCAAGACCCATCACAACGTTGGAGGCTTGCCTGACACACTCAAGTTGAAGCTTATTGAGCCGTTGCGGGAACATTTTAAGGATGAAGTCTGAAGTTTCGGCAGGGAGCTTGGTATCCACGATGATCTCATCATGTGACACCCTTTCCCGGGCCCTGAAATCGCCATCGGGATTCTCGGAGAGGTCGCACCGGAGCGCGTTGAGATCGCCCAAGCTGCTGATGAAATCTTTATTTCGATGATCAAGGAAGCTAACATCTACGATCAGATGTCCTAAAGCTATGCTAGCCTGGGTACTAACAGAGCTGTAGGTGTTTAGGGTGACGCCGGAGTGTATGGCTATATCCTTATTCTCTGTGTAGAGACCGCAGACTTTATGAGTTGTGAGCTTTTTGAGTTTAACTTCAACCTCCTAAAGAAGATCTTAACACATATCGTTAACAAGGTTAAGGGTGTCTCACGTGTTGTATACGATATTACCAGCAAGCCGCCTGGAATAATCAAGCTTGAGTAGAGTATATTAGAGCATAGAAAGCATGAAGTCATATTGAGAAACAACAGATAACAATCCAAGGTGGTAGAGGTTTAGAGAATCACAGTAACCTGTTGGGGAATATCTGTTAAATAAATATCATTTTACGCCGGCAATATATTTCGTAGACATATCTTCCAAACCCAAAATTATCTTCGCCTCATGTCATATAACCTTTGTCACATTGAGCTCCACCGAGGCAGAGTTCGTCAACCTTACGCCGGCAGCGATAGCCGCGAAGTGGACTCGCCGCTGTGCTGAGCAGCTCCTTGGCCGACAACTGGAAACTCCGACTATCCTCTTCACTGACAGTGCCAATGCGATGGTCAACGTCATGAATCCCCTTAACGAGGCACAAACCCGAAGAATCGACGTCCGATATAAATGGATTATACAAGAGATTCACAAGCGCAAGAATGTCGCCTTTTAACTTATCCGAGGCAACGAGATGGCCGCCGACAGTCTCACTAAGCTACTAGCTGCAACCAAGCACAAGGATTTCATACGATTGCTAGGTATGGTGTATAGATTAGATTAATAGTTCACAGGGGTAATATACAGGACACACAGATACAGGATATACAGATTACACAGTTCCACCACGGGCTTAATCGCACATCCATCGCATCGCACCGCTTCGCATCACAGCACGCAGCAGCAGCAGCAGCAGCACCGCCCACCCTCTAATACCACAGTATGATGTGCACTAATAGTGTTGGTACTTCGCAGAGGTGGGCTGGCAGAGCCTGAGGGGGAGTGTGGAGAGTGGTCTGGTGGCTCGGGTGACCACTGCCTGATGCCATCACCGGTAGTTTGGGTGGCCCGGTACTGAACATTGGTGCCAATCACGTATAATCGTGACACGGGTGTGCAGAGACTTGGACAGTGGGAAAAAAATGGCTCTTGACGAAGATGGGGAAGTAGCAAACCAGGCAGCCGGAATAAAGGGTTCTGCTGCCACACCTCACCTTCGCGTCTCGCTGTGCCATCACCTACGTACAAGACTATAATAAACCCAGCCATGTTTCCCCGGATAGATTTTCCAAGAGGCCGGCCGGAGGCATCCGCGCATTAGGGGTATTCGCCTTGTACAACACGCTACATGTCAATTCAAATCACTTGTGAGATCGCAAACGTGCGAGCAAGAGGTCTAGCTTCATGTGATATTGAAAAGCAGCCAACTACTTAGGTACTGAGGTATCCTTACAGGCCCGCCGTGGCCTCGATCAAAAGCAGCCATACTACTACTAGCACCCAAGGAAGAACAATAAACAAGCTAAAACAACATTAAGCCACTCCAACAGCGAGGATGCGGCTTTGGGTTCCAAATCATGCTTTTTCCACCCTCCCAGGCCGCAACAGCATCTGGTATCTCTCCAGCTTCCAAGTTTACTCCAAACGCCACTTGGCCGAGTGCCATATCCAGGACCGACCCCCGACTTAAGTCCAACAGTGAGAAAGAACGGTTACTTTACATGCCAAGCCTCCGACAGCTATGCATCAATCGAGTAGTTTTCGTCAAAACAAGCGACGGGCATCTACGCCTCCACGGCAACCGCCGGGGCGCTGACGGCCGCCGGCTCGGGTTGGTTGGCTTCCTCCTCCTCTGCCATCTCGCCGCCTGCCTCACGCTCGGCCCATGCACCCCAGAGACCGCGCTTTGCACGCACTCGGATGGGGGCACCGAGTGCCTCGCCTTGCTCGACTTTGATCGCGTCCTTCGTCGCCAAGACGAGACATTCGAAGAACATCTTGGTGGCATCGGCTTTCGTCGTTCTCCGCTCCGGCAACAGGTCTTGAAAGACCACGACCGTCTTCTTGCGCTTCTCGGCGTCGTTCTCAGCCTCGGGGCCGAAGATATCTCTTAGTATGTGCACAGCATGCTTGGTACCCAGTGACACGGGACCACTGTCCTGAGGGTGCACTTCGGGAGCTGTTGTCTCGTCAAAGCCGGGCAGGGGGCTTCCCTCGCGAGAGACCGGTCGGGTGTTGTCGTCGTCTCCTCCAAAAGTAATGCCTTCCTCATCAGCTGGAATCTCGAGAACGGTACCGTCACCCGCGACGCTTTGGGTGCCGAACCCGGCAGCCTCAACAGCAAAAGCTTCCTCTTCTTCCACAACCAGACGAGGTGACTTGGACGTGGCACCGTGTTCGCTCTCCACGTCCGCAATGCCGCTGTCGCGCTTCCTCTTCAGCTCGCTGGATCGGCTTACGGCCTCCAGCGAGAGCAAACCTCTTAACTCGGGTGCCCAGCTGGCACCACGACCTTCAAGCATGATGTTGGAGACAAAGCCGCCACTCTTTTGCATCTCCATCAGAGCGAGCACGAATGGATCTCTAGGCAAGAATGTTTGGTCTCTGAGGATGTTGCCATGGTTGGCCTGTTGGTCCTTGATGTGGTTGCTGGAAAGCATCGTCTGTTCGTCTGGCAGAAGAATCTTCCTCTTCTTTGAGCGCTGAGGATGACGGACAACAGTGCGGTCCTGGTCTTCGTCCGGTTCGTAGAGGTCCGTGTGCTGAATCCGGGAGTATTCCTCCTCTACCTCCCGCGCGAACTCGGGATCAATCTCCGAAAGTGGAGACTCAGAGATACGACCGCGCGGCATGTCCAGAGCACCAGGAAATCCCGGAGCGACGGATTGATCACCAGCAGGGAATTGGAATTCGTTGTCGTCGCCCATCTGAATGTCTCCCTCCTCATCGGCAATACGGACATTGTCGTCACCAAAATCAAGAGCCAGGCCTAACGAGGGTTCGCGTTCGGGTTGGTCCTTGCCTCGCGGCATGATGTCAAGCTCGCTGAACATATCATCCTCCACAGAACGTGCGAGGGGCGCGTCTCTTCCCATTTCGATAGTCGTGTCCATGCGGGCGGGGCGTTCGTCAACATCCATACCAAAGTCGAGCTCAAGATCAAGATCCTCCATAGGCGCCAGCTCCAGCTCGTCGTCAAGAGTGTCTCCTTGGGTGAGGAACTGGCTGTTGTTGAAATCTTCCTGCAAGTTGATATCGCGATGACTGACGCGACCCTTGCGGCCGACCGGCGTGGCTGTGACATCGTCCATCTGCGACAAGAGCCAGGCGGCATCGGGAGGCGGGGGAAGGTCAAGATTGTCGAGTGGAGTAATCTTGTCAGGCAGCAGCAGGGCTTCGCGGTTGTTGGCGTATAGGTTGGCAACTGCCATATCGTGGTTGTCGCTTGAGCGGAAAGCCTGTAACCGTTAGCAAAGCGCGTCAAAGACACAGGAGAGGGCCGGCGCACCATCTTGATCTTCATTGAGGCTTCATTACAGTCTTCCAAAAGGTACCGAGCTTTGCGGTTGTAAATTCTGACGACGCCGAGCAGCAGCTGCCCACTCAGGCGGAGGGCCATCGGGGCTTGGCCAGGTGTAATGATAGCCTCTACACTGTCCGGCAGGTTGGACTGCAAAATATGCGTCTTGGAAAGCTTGCGCTCGATGTTGGCCGACAGCCAAACGCGGGCCAGCGGCCCGCTCTTTTGGAGGAGCGTCTCCGAATAGAACATGGCGGCGGCGAAGCAAAGTGATTTGAGGATCAGGAATATAGATGCTCAGAGCAAGGAGCAACAGCTAATGCTGGGCAAGGTATATAGGCAGCGACGCGCGCCGGGGTTGGAGGGGGCGGTTGGTGGAAGCTCTGGTAAACACGAAAACGCGTTACTATGGGGAATCGGGTCGCGTTGGGGGATGCAGCAGTCGAAGTCTAACACGCGCAATCTGTAAGGCGCGGCGACATAGAGCAAATGTTATCGATCGCGAAAGGTCGAAAAGTGACTTGCGGCGATAGCGGTGGCAGCAAGAGCGCGATGAGCGGCGATGAGGGAGATGGAGGAGATGAGCAGGAGGGGGGAGTCAGGGTGTGGTGGTCTTCTCTGTCTTGACGCCGTGCCAGTGGACGCAAAATGACGGGGCTGGGATTGGGCAAGGATTTGGAGCGCGCAGAATCTGGTGGTGCCAGCCACATCACGTGAGGTCATTACTCCACTCTTGGGTCATGACTTGCTGGCCTGGCGACCATGCCGGAACCGGCGGCAATAAGTATTCTCGCTGCTGCGGCGCAGTGCAAGGTACGAGGCAAGGACCCCCAAGCTCAAACGCCTTACCTAAGCTTTTAGAGGTAGTCTACATGAGGAACTGCCCGTTGAAGCAGGCACCATGCAGGACATGCACCTCGAGCTGTTGCTCGGCCAAAATCCTCGGTAGGTATTCATCCGTGTATCTTTACCAGCCCACCGCACCACCAGCGCATCCTCTTTGCATGCATGTTCGCCCCCCCCCAACTCAGGTTTAGCACTGCCGACTGACCTGAGGAACGCGACGGTTGAGAATTCACATTGTTGAAGACCCGTTCGGGACAAGGGCGATGGAATGAAACCAGACTCTGGTAGTGTCCATCCATGGGAGAGACGCCTCTGTTCTCCTCCAGCTTCGTTACCGTTACTCTAATTATCTGGCTCAAGAGCACCTTGCTTCACGAGTCCAGATTAGATCCAAGCCAGTTGCACACTTCAATATGCTTTTGATGCGGTTCCACAAACTCTCTTCCAGTTGTTGCAGTCGCCAAGTATTTGGGTCTGTGTGGCCCAATCTTTGCAGCTCTATACAGTTTGGCAGCTGCTGCAAGGGTTCGCAATACCTTTCTCGGCTGCTGCACACAAGACACGTTATCATCGTTGCGTACGCCCTTGTGACTTGTCCCGATGTACGGTATGGACACGGCATTGAATTGCGTACCTTGCTTACTGTGACTTGTATCGGCATTCCACTCGGTACCTACTTTGCGGAGCGGCGAGACGGTTCCCGAGTCACTCTTCCAGGGCCCCCTGCCACGGACCCGCCTTAGAGGCGCGTTGGTATTTGTACACCTGTGTCTGGAACCAGATCCGGGCATGCGTTCGTTTGCTATCCCGGCCAAAGGCACACGTTTTCGCAACTCTTCCCGCGACATCCTCACTCGTCCAACAGCTTCTGCGAGACTATGTCTTCGCCCCGAGCTGTCTGCAATTGATACGCTGGCGACAAATGACATTTTGTCCATCGAAAACGAACTTTTTCCGACATTCGACGACATAACTAACGCCTTGGCGCATGTCTCCTTTTCGCCTTGCCCATTGACAAATGATCGACACTGGGAGTTGTGCAACTATTCGAAGGTCGTGACCGAGGTATTGCTGCCTCGCCATATGCAGAGATGCAGTGGCCCTGGCACAAGAGAAAAGACTCTGACGATGGCAACGCTTTGCTGCCTTTGGCGGCCAAAGGGCCGAGCATCAACGGCATGGCCATGGACCCTATAGAGATGGAATCATCGCGATCGAGGCCAGGATACTTTCGAACCACTTCGGCCCAGTCAAGAGTAGCCACCCCCTTGGTTGCGCAGTATCGCCGCGTTTTTAGCTAATCTGAGGTTCGCTTAGAGCACTGCCGACGAGTTCTCTACCATGAGCCCAGCAGAAGCTGCCAGCCGTCTTCAAACCTCATTGACTCATGGTCTGTCTCCTGCCGAAGCCTTGACCCGACTTAGCGAATATGGCCCGAACGAAATCCCTCACGAACCCCCCGAACCACTGTGGCTTCGATTTATCAAACAATTCCAAGAGCCACTCATTGTGCTTCTGCTCGTCTCAGCCGGGGCATCCATATTTCTAGGTAACATGGATGATGCGGTCAGCATTACGGTAGCGGTGACTATCGTCGTCTCGGTTGGCTTTGTGCAAGAATACCGGTCGGAAAAGTCAATAGAGGCACTCAGCCATCTGGTACCGAATCACGCCCACCTCGTCCGGTCAGCGAGCAAGACGCCAGGCAGCGCCCGCACTCCCACATGGCCACCGCAGGGTCCCATGGACGGTGGCGAGTCGGTAGCATCTACTACTCCAGGCGAGGAAATGCTGGAGGCAACCTCATCCAAGGTCATGGCCTCCCAGCTTGTACCAGGAGACCTTGTTTATTTCACCACGGGCGATCGCATTCCAGCAGATATCCGGGTCACCAAGGCAGCAGATCTCACCATTGACGAGTCGAATCTCACCGGAGAGAATGAACCAGTTCGGATCACGGCCGAAGCAAAAGCACGAAGTTTTCTGCCTCCCACTTTCGGGGCGGACGCGCTCCAGCCGCCTAGTCCCTCGGCTCTGTCCGACAGGCGGGATGATGGCGGAAACAACATTGCCTGGATGGGCACCTTGGTGAGATCCGGCCACGGCCAGGGTGTTGTCTTTGCCACGGGGGGGAACACCAACTTCGGAACAATTGCTACTAGTGTGTCTGGGACAGAAAGCCCGCGATCACCACTTCAACTATCCATGGACGATCTTGGCTCCCAGCTCAGCAAGTTCTCCTTTGGCGTCATCGGCATCATTTCCCTGGTCGGCTGGCTCCAGGGGAAGAAGTTGCTCGAGATTTTCACGATATCGATCTCTCTCGCTGTTGCAGCCATCCCGGAAGGCTTGCCAATCATTGTGACTGTTACCTTGGCTCTCGGTGTTCATAGAATGGCCCGCCACAATGCTATTGTACGCAAGATGCCCAAGGTAGAGACTCTGGGCTCGGTGAATGTTGTGTGCACCGATAAGACAGGTATGCGCGCAGAATCGCGACTCGGGGGTAGGACGAGGTTTAATGACATATTCCAGGAACCCTTACCATGAACCACATGACAACCGCTAAGATGTGGTATTTCGGCGTCGATGACGCCATTGATGTTGAATCCGACGACGAGGCAACCGAAAACAAGCCGAACCCTGCCACCTTGCGCATTCTGCGCATTGGTAATATTGCGAACGACGGTCGTCTTACACAGCAATACACAGAAAATGGCGCAGCTGCCAGGGCTGTACTCTCGTCTACGCAAGGAACAGACTTTGCCTCGACCTACACGCGCTGGTGCGGACAACCTACGGATGTCGCAATGCTCGATTTGCTTGACAGGTTTAAAGAGCACGATGTTCGCGAGTCCATCGGCCCACGTCTTAGCGAAACACCTTTCAGCTCTGAGCGCAAATGGATGGGCGTCACTATTGGAACTAACGACAGGGAGTTCGCCTATATGAAAGGTTCCATTGATCGAGTTCTCGAAGCATGTGACACCTATCTTACTCGCGACGGCCGAGAGATCGTTCTTGACTCTGCACGCCGCCAGGAAGCTTTACAAGCTGCAGAGGTCATCGCCTCGAAGGGTCTTCGCGTGCTTGCGTTTGCCAGCGGCCCTGTTTCGCGATCTCGGAGTAGAAACACACTGGCACCGACTAGTCCCAACCCCCAGTCCGTGGAGGAGACTTACAAAGGTCTCACATTCGCCGGCTTGGTCGGAATGAGTGATCCCCCGAGGCCCGGCGTTGGCAAGGCCATCAGGAGACTACTGCGCGGAGGAGTCAGAGTCGTTATGATCACGGGCGATGCCGAGACAACTGCCGTGGCCATTGGCCGTCAGCTGGGTATGCCGATTGCGAAGCCGATCGAGCATGCTTCTAGTCAAGCATCAGTGCGCCCTGTGCTGAAGGGAGAGGACGTTGACGCCATGTCGGAGCAGGAGCTCGCAAATGCCATCCAGCATACTACAATCTTTGCTCGCACGAACCCGGATCATAAACTGAAGATTATTCGAGCTTTTCAGGCCAGGGGCGATATAGTCGCCATGACTGGAGATGGCGTCAATGACGCCCCTGCGCTGAAGAGAGCAGACATTGGCATTTCCATGGGCTTGCACGGAACCGACGTTGCAAAGGAGGCAGCAGACATGATTCTTACAGACGACGACTTCTCAACCATACTTCGAGCAATTGAGGAGGGCAAGGGAATATTCAACAACATTCAGAACTTCCTGACGTTCCAGCTCAGCACAAGCGCGGCTGGTCTGTCTCTTGTGTTGTTCTGCACAATTCTCGGTTTCAAATCACCCTTGAATGCGATGCAGATTCTTTGGATCAGTAGGTTTCTGGCCTAACGCGGTGGCTCAGCATCGACTAACACTCTACAGATATCATCATGGATGGCCCGCCTGCGCAGTCGCTCGGCGTCGAGGCTGTCGATGCCGATGTGATGAACCGCCCTCCTCGCAAGCGAAACGACGCGGTGCTCACAAGGAAGCTCCTTTACAGAGTCTTGACATCGGCATCCATAATCATGATGGGCACTATGCTCGTCTATAGGCGGGAGATGCTTGCGGATGGCGAGGTTAACCGCCGCGATACGACCATGACCTTCACCTGCTTTGTGTTATTCGACATGTTTAATGCCTTGGCCTGCCGGTCCGAATCCAAGTCGGTATTGCGAGGCGAGGTGGGACTTTTCTCAAATACGCTCTTTAACTGGGCAGTCTCACTCAGTATCGCGGGTCAATTGCTCGTGGTCTACTTCCCGTGGCTACAGGAGGTTTTCCAGACGGAAGCCTTGGGGTTGTTCGATCTTGTCGGCCTGTTAGTCCTTTGCAGCACGGTGTTCTGGGCGGATGAGTTTAGAAAGTACTGGAACTACTCAAGACGGCGTATGGGTAGTGGTTATAGCCAGGCAGTGTAGATCAGGAAGCATCATTCATAAGAGGTGCAGGTGGATTGCACCGGTCAACGGCCTCAGCATCCATGTATACTTTGAGGACGGTAAATAATCAACGGCCTTTTACCAGGAAAAAATAAAAATAAAACCCAATTGCGGACCCTGGTCCTTGTTTTCGTCCGATGCTCTCTGAACAGGCCAGTTTGCAGGTCAACGCCAGTCCAAAGTTTGTTTCTCCCTTGCATCCACACCTTGGCCTCGCTTATCGGTGAGAAAGGTACACCGAGCCACCTACATACCTTGCGCTTCGGGCCAGTTGACACCTTCACCTCACCAACCCCCCGGTCCGAACAACACTCTCCTACCTCTGCTGGCAGGCCAAGGTAGCTATGCACCTTTTAGCCAGCTCGCGCCAATGTCAACCCTCACGAATGGCGTCTCCCCTCATCGCGCGGACGGCGACAATGCCACCAACGGCGCACATGGCGCTGCTGTCCGACCCAGCAGCAGCAGCAACAGCACCATTTATGCAGCTTCGAGCGTTGCCGAGGTTCGCGCTGCCCTCGAAGCTCTCCACACCCGCGAGTCAACGATAACGAACCGCCTCGATGCACTCCTCGGCTCTCAGGCCGACCTCGCTCGCGAGCTGGGCCGCCTGGACTTGCTGCGCGCGGGGCTCGGCAGTCAGGTTATTGCCGCGCGGTCAATTGGCAACGACATGCTTTCCACGGCGGCAGACACTGCAGGACGGCTGAGCAACAAGGTGAAAGAGCTGGATCTGGAAAAGAGCCGCGTCGAGGATACACTTGAGGTTGTTAAGCAGGTTGCCGAGCTTAAGGCATGCGTGCAGGGCGTCGTGGGCAGCATGGGTGCCCCGCAGGACTGGGAAGCTGCCGCGGCGTACCTAGCACGAGCGGCAGAGGTGCCGGAAGATATCACCAAGGGCAAGTTTGCCTCATCAATCGTTCCGTCCCCCGAGGTTCCTGACCCACCATGGACGACACTGGAGACCGCCAAGGAGAGTCTCTGTGGCTTGTTCTTGAGAGAGTTCGAAAAGGCGACAAAGGAAGGGGATGGTGCCAAGGTCACGCGGTTCTTCAAGCTCTTCCCGCTTATTGGCAGAGGAGACGTTGGACTGGATGTCTATGGACGATACGTCTGCCAGGGTGTGGCGGGCACAGCTAGATCTGTTCTGAAGGAGAGCCCTGGGGTCCAGGCGAGAAAGGAGGGCTTCTTCTACGCCAATGCCCTTACCAGACTGTTTGATCACATTGCGCGGATTGTGGAGGGCCATGGAGGCTTAGTCGAGCGGCACTACGGCTCTGGCAAGATGGTCCGTGTTATTGAGCGACTGCAACAGGAGGCAGATGTACAGGGAGGCATTATTCTCGACTCTTGGAGCGACGAGCGCGACGTTGATAGGCGGCTGAAGGACGTGAAGAGCTATCCCTTCTCGTTTTTGGTACAGAGCTTCTTGCCCCAGCAGAGGGGCGGGACGCCAAGGGTCAGTTCGCCAGCCATGGGCGCCGGAGCAAACCAACGGGATAGCGAGGATGAGGGCGTCAACATGAAGGAGGTGGACGCCCTTCTTAGTGAGATCGCGATCATGCTTGGCCGATGGTCGCTTTACTCCCGGTTTCTGGCGGGAAAGACTCGGGTCAGTAACAGGCCGCCTTATCTCGGGATATCTCTACTCACACGCTGCATAGGATCCATCGTCGCCCGAAAACGCCGTGCTATCCATGCCGGAAGTCGTCGTAAAGTCAAACCTCAAACGAAAGGTTTCAGACAAGCTCACATCCCCGTATAATACCATGATGACATTCTTCTTTCGACGATCAGTTGAGAAGGCGTTCCAGCTGGACGAGACCCCAAGCGGGTTGTCTCTGAACATGAACAAGCACATTGACACGAATCAGCCATTCATCATCTCTGCGGTTGACGATGTCATGTACGTCGTCAATGCCGTTATCCAGAAGTCTATATCCACGTCGCAACGGGACGTTGTTGCGTCTGTTGTTCCCACTATTGGTCGGGTTCTCAGCTCTGATTTCATTGGCATGATCCAGCGAAAGATGCGCGACGAGTCATACCCCAAACCTATCGTGCAGGGAGGGTTCCCGCCAGAAGACAAGATCATCCAATTTATTGTTTTGATCAATAGTCTCGACACGGCCAACGAATATCTCGGACGAATCATTACGAGCAACGTGGGAAGCGCGAACGACCCGCCAAAAGCCAATGGCGAAGATCATGAACCGTCGCTTAAGGACACATTCCCTTTCGACAAGGACAACGCTTTTGTGACCTCCGCCCTCAACACACTGCACAGCTCTTTTACAGCCAAATCAACTGAGCTACTTAACGAGGGACTTCAAGTGCTCTTCAAACAAGTCGTCCAGCCACGCCTCAGACCAGTGCTCGTCGAAACCTTCCGCGATATAGATTACTCTCTCTCTGAAGAGGAGCTAGCCGAAATCGCCCAGCAGAACGACGAGGACCAGGAAGAGATGCTCGACCAGGTGTCACGGCGTTTCGAGCATGGTTGGGACCAGCTCATGAAACCCATCTCGCGGCTTTTGACGACCCACACCTTCACAACTCTACACGACCTGACCGCGCGCTACCTCTCTCGTGTCCTCGAGCGTAGGGTATGGGACGCCCGGGCCAATGCCTACGGTGTCATCCGCATGGAGCGCGACTTCTCCAGCATCGTTAGCACGGTGTCCAAGGGCAACTACGGCGTAAGGGAGCTGTTTGCCAGGGTGTCACAGATCCTGATGGTGGCCAACATGGAAGAGGAAGAGTGGGAGGAGGTTTCGATCCAGCCCGACAACGAGGAGGATGGTATGATCTGGGTGCTGACCGAGGAAGAGCGACGGCGGGCGAGGCACCTGACGTCTAGAGAGCGCAGGGGGTGAAGAAAATATGAGAACAGGCGAGCTTTGTCCAAGGTATTTGGAGTAAAGAAAACTTGATGAGAGATGACCTGATTACCAAAGCGCGCAGATAGGGACGGCGACATTTGCTGGGATAGGTAGACACTGTAAACACGGCATTGAAGACTGCCGCAAACCCTCCCGTCGTCCGAGTCTAGCTGTTTTTAGCGTTGTGTTTATGGTGACCTCAGACTCGATTTACCAAACACCATGGCCAGTGGCATGTTCGGAGTCAGCTCCAGCGTGATGTCTTCGGTAGCAAGCTTGAAGGAGGCCTCGGCATATCTCGGGCCATGTTAGGCAACAGAGGTTAGCCTCTTTATTTCTATCAGCCCTCGGAGTATATTTACGGCTATAGGGGCGAGTAAAACATCAAAGAAGCTGGTAAGAGCAATACCGCTATGAAGCTTGAAAAATCCAAACATTGAACTAGTGTAAGGCTTGGCTCAACGGGCTGCTGAATGGGACAACAGCTCCCTGTCTGTGCGCAGCCGGCGGTGATCGGCACGTGGCGAGTGCCCTGAAGGAAGAGCCAATTCCCCACTGAAATCACATCGGTCTCCACTAGGACCTGATCAGCGGGAGGCGACTTAGCGTGCTTCTGTCACTACCGATCGATCTACCTAGGCACCTACGGAGGCACTTTAGGTAGGTACGGTACCTAACTACGGATACCAGCTTCTTCAATTCGGGGATCATCGCCGCCAAAGGGCACGACCGCTCACCTCTCACTCACCTTAGCCTCATCCAGAGAATTTTTTCCATATGACTCAATGTCCACCCACTCGATCTGCATGAAGACCTTTATGATATCCATTTCACCCCTATGACGACGATCTAGATTCCCCTCTTTTCTCACTTTCACATCAGATAACTACCCTGGACCCTCTTTCCATCGACTTTATAATTGTCTCGATATTTGACCCCAAGCCGGCGCGAATTCTGCAATCCTTCACATTGGCTCTCACTTATCGTGTAAGTCATCAGATCGCGACCTTCAGCCGCAAGTGTCTGCGACTATTATCGACGTATAACCACAACACCGGCATGGAGACCAGAATTGTCAACGTCGAGGCCCAAGGGCTGGGGAATTTCAGGGACGTAGAGGGCCCCGAGAGGTTAAGCCACTGGGAGATCTCCAGCTCGGCTCCTGGTGCATCGATAGCCGCACTGCGCGACGCTGCGGAATACATGCGCACCAAGGACACACCCGTGGCATTCCCCACTGAGACGGTGTACGGGCTTGGCGCCGACGCGATGCGGAGCGGTGCCGTCAGGGGCATCTTTTCCGCCAAGGGCCGGCCGTCGGACAACCCGTTGATATCCCACGTCTGCGACCTGGACATGCTGAGGGGCCTGCTGCGGCCCGAAACGCAGACGATGAACGGGGACGCGGCGGCGGGGACGGACCCGATTCCGGAGATTTACAAGCCTCTCATCGAGAAGTTCTGGCCCGGCCCCCTGACGATCCTGCTGCGGAATCCGGAGCCGAGCA
Source organism: Colletotrichum caudatum (assembly GCA_030867225.1). NCBI lineage: Eukaryota > Fungi > Ascomycota > Sordariomycetes > Glomerellales > Glomerellaceae > Colletotrichum > Colletotrichum caudatum. The sequence continues at coordinate 473,394 of MU846003.1, read as the reverse complement.
AGCTCGCGCCCGAGGTCACGGCGGGGCTGGCGAGCTTCGGTGTGCGGATGCCGTCCTCGCCGCTGGCGTTGACGCTGATCAAGCTCGCCGGCGCCCCGCTGGCCGCGCCCTCCGCCAACGCCTCGACCAAACCGTCCCCAACGACGGCGCAGCACGTTTACCACGATTTGGAAGGGCGCATTGAGCTGATCCTGGACGGTGGCGCGTGCCAGGTCGGGGTAGAGAGCACCGTCGTCGACGGCCTCTGCGACCCGCCCGTCGTACTGAGGCCCGGCGGCGTGAGCATGGAGGAGCTGCGGACCTGTGCCGGGTGGGAGGGCGTCGTCAAGGCGTACAAGGATGCGAGTGAGGTGGGCAAGTCGGCGCCACGGGCGCCTGGGATGAAATACAAGCATTACAGCCCCAAGGCCAAGGTTGTGCTGTACGAATGGAGCTGCGAAGCGGGTGTCGAGGGCGTCGTGGCCGAGGATTTGCAGAAGGCACTCATCCAACAGAGCGGCGATGCTGCTGCCACAAACGGCTCAGGGCCGGCGCTGTTAAAGATTGGAATCATCCGGACTAGCAGGTGGAAGGTTGCAGGAGGGTTGCACCACGGTGCGCTCCAGGTCTCCCAGGTCCACGTTGACGGGGCCGCAGAGGCGAATGCCAGGGACGAGGCGGTGTATGAGGTCCAGGAGGGCGAGCTGCATGACGCAGGGGAGAAGCCCATGGCGACGGTCCTCGACATAGATCTGGGCAGCGACACAAGGGGCATCGCCCAGGGGCTCTTCTCAGCACTGAGAGATCTGGATAGGAGAGGCGCCAGCATCATCTTCGTGGATGGCATCGACGACAGGAACGACATAGCGGAGGCGGTCATGAACAGGCTCCGCAAGGCAGCCTCGGAGATCCGTGCTTAGACGAACGGGCATTGTCTTGGGCGAATAAAAATAAAAATAGAACCAGGCGTAAATTTGAGCATTCGTCATGACATTCCCTCTCAAGAAGGATGTGCTTTTTCAAAATGATGCATTCCCCTTTAGAAACCACCATGAAACTCCCATTGTGCAACCGCCCTTTCTTTCTCTCTTCGTCTCTCGCCTCAGTTTGCCCCTCCCGACACCATCGGTCGCCGCTCACAGGCCCTGCCGCAGCCAGTCGGCCAGTTTCGACTTGCCCAGCTGGGCCAGGTTGTTGACGCCTTGTTCGCTGAGGTCGATGCGACGAAGGTCGACGTCTTGCGCCGGGGCCTTGCTGACTCTTTGGACAATGATGGTGGGGTCGGTCTCCAGGATGATGCCGTCGTCGACGATCTCGTCAATGGCGAGGGATACAAGGTCGTAGTTCTCGACGATTGTGCGCTTGTCGACGGATTGCCTGAAGAGCTGTTAGGACATACCGGGCTCGTTGCGGAAACAACGGGGATGACGGGGGCAGCTAGCTTGGCTTACTTGAAGAGCAGATGCAGCGAGTCCCTGAGGGCTAGGATAACATTGTACAAGAGCACCTCGTTCTCGTCGACGCCTCCGACAACGTACATCATGACGTCCGACTCCATCTTGTAGAGCACAATCCTGTTGTCATACAAGATGATATCGCCAGTCTGCTTCGCCGTCTTCTCCAAGAGCCCCTTCTCGAAGGCCTTTTGCGACTTCACATCTGGGTACGGGTTGCCAGATGAGTTTGAGCTGCCTGTGATTCATGGAGCCCGTCAGTCATGAGCTCCAGACCTGGGCACCAAAAGGGAGCCGGAGAGCAAGGGCATACATACCGTTCTGTGTCGCAGCGCCGGCGTGGGGTGCGCTATAGTACTTGGAGAATAACCGCGATCCGTCCTCGATGCTGAGGATCAGGATCGCGTTGACGGAAAAAAGAGACATTCCAGGAGCCATCTTGACGGTTGTTCGCGAGGTGTTGCGCGGGATTGCGCTTGTTGGTGGGTTGGCTGATATGTTGTCCACTTTAGCCCACGGTAACCTGGCAGGGAGCTCTCTGGCGGGATGTCAATTGACCACCTCAGCAACCCAAGATCGGTGCAAGTCGGTCGGTGGTTTCGCCGATGGCCGGATGCGCAGGGGTCCCCTTGGGCACCCTTCACCGATACGCACGGGCCATGTTCGTTCCCACCACGCGTAAAGTGGAAAACGCGAAACTCCTTTTCCGGACGCGTTCGTTGGAGACCGGGCCAACCGCGTAAAGTGGCTTTCCAAAATTGCATTGCAGCCCACCTTCCAGTTGCTCCCAAAGGGGCTCTCCACATATCTCTCCTCCCCCCAGCAACGCAATACACATTCTTTCTTGTCGCATCCCGCTGGCCATTGCCCCCCTCCCTCCCTCTTCCAGCTGGATCACAACCGCAAGAAGAAAGATAACAAACGAGCACCCGCCAGCAACATGTCTTCACCTTCAAAGAGGTCAACGAGAAGTTCGACTGCTGGTACGCCCCGCCGGTCAACGAGAAACAACCCAGATGCAGCTGCGCGCAGCAGCCCCGCGCCCGCAGACGAAGAGGCGCAACGCCCAGCAGAGACCCCTCGCACTAGCCGCCGCTCGCAGCTTGCGTCGAGCCCCCTCTTCTACGAATCTTCGCCAGCGCAGGCACCTAGTGGTCGCCGCAACGCGCCCGCCAACGGCGATGTCTCGTCACCCTTGCGAAACATGAGCAACAGCCAGAGCACCGCCGTTGGCCCTGCTCCCAGCTCGCCGCTGCGTCAAGACATTGACACCCAATCTACTGGTGATGGTGACAGAACCCCCCGTGCGAGTGGGTTGGGGAGAGGTAAGCATGGCGAATGCGTTCTGCAGAGTATCGATGCTAAAAGCAACCATTAGAATCGTCGCCCATTCGATACGAGGCCAGTTCTAGCCCAGGCCGATCGGTGCGACCACTGCAATCGGACTTCCGCAGTGAGAGTAGTGGTCTTTTCGTCACTGATCGCTCATCTCGATCCCGTAGAGGTGATATCAACTCGGAAGGCATCAGGACCCCCCGTCGCCGCCTTGTTTTGGACCCATCCGGCAGAGTAACTACCGATGCGCCGGGTTCCGATGCCCCTTCATTCAGCAACCCCGACCCCAACACTTCGGAGGCCGACCGCCTCGGCGGAGCGGGTGAGAGCACCATTTGGGGTACCACGGTATCAATCGACGACACTTTCGCCTCTTTCAAGGATTTCTTGAGGCATTTCACCAGGAAATACCAGCTGTATAGAGAAGGTTGGTCCGAGGCAGACGTCCAGGCCGCCCCCGATGCCGAGTCTAAACCATACATGGAGGCTCTCGAGAATATGCTTCTTTTGGGCACAACTAGGCTGTACCTGGACATCGCCGATCTGAACACCTACCCGCCGACGCGAAAGCTCTGGTACCACATCCAGGCATACCCACAAGAGATCATTCCCATCATGGACCAGTCTGTCCACGATTTGATGGTTGAGCTGGCGAGGAATGAAGGCCAAAGGCAACGTGCATCCCAGAGCAGTGCTGGTGATGCTGCCAGACGAAGCAACGCAGCTCTTAGCTCGGATCTTGCTTTCCCTAGCTCCGACCACCCAGGCTCTGATGCCCCGACCCCGCGACCGGCTACCGATGTCTCATCAAAGGAGGACGAGGTTGCTCAGATGATTTACATGGTTCGGCCTTTCGGGTTGGACAAGACAACCAATCTCCGTGATCTGAACCCCTCCGACATGGACAGGCTCATCACTATCAAGGGTCTTGTCATTCGTACTACGCCAGTTATTCCCGACATGAAGGAAGCTTTCTTCCGGTGCAACGTTTGCAACCACTCCGTCAACGTTAGCCTCGACAGAGGCAAAATCCGCGAGCCTACCGAGTGCCCGCGACCTCGTTGTGCTTCCAAGAACTCGATGCAGATCGTTCACAACCGTTGCGCTTTCGAAGATAAACAGGTGATCAAGCTCCAAGAAACTCCGGACGCTGTCCCTGCTGGTCAAACACCCCACTCGGTCTCGGTCTGCGTGTACAACGAGCTGGTGGACTTCTGCAAGGCTGGTGACAGAGTCCAGCTCACGGGAATCTTCCGCGTCAGCCCTGTGCGCGTGAACCCGCGGCAAAGAACTGTCAAAAGCGTGTACAAGACGTACGTAGACGTCTTGCATGTTCAAAAGGTGGACAAGAAGAGGATGGGCGTTGACCCCTCCACCCTCGGCATTGAGGGTGAAGATGATGAAGGTGGCGACAACAACATCGAGGAGACCAAGAAGATCAGCCCTGAAGAGGAAGAAAAGATCAGGGAAACTGCGGCGAGGCCAGACATTTATGACCTTCTCTCACGCTCCCTCGCCCCGTCAATTTATGAGATGGATGACGTGAAGAAGGGCATTCTTTTGCAGCTTTTCGGCGGCACAAACAAGACGTTCTCCAAGGGTGGCAGCCCCAGATACAGAGGCGATATCAACGTCCTGCTCTGCGGTGATCCGTCGACGTCCAAGTCTCAGATCCTCTCTTACGTGCACAAGATTGCCCCCCGTGGTGTATACACCAGCGGTAAGGGTTCTTCCGCCGTCGGTCTGACTGCGTACGTCACACGAGACCCCGAAACCCGCCAGCTGGTGCTCGAGTCCGGTGCGCTTGTTTTGTCCGACGGCGGTGTTTGCTGCATCGACGAGTTTGACAAAATGTCGGAGGCTACCCGCTCTGTTCTTCACGAAGTGATGGAGCAGCAGACGGTGTCTGTTGCCAAGGCGGGCATCATCACCACTCTTAACGCCCGGACGAGTATTCTGGCTTCTGCCAACCCTATCGGCAGTCGTTACAACCCGGATCTTCCCGTACCTCAGAACATTGATCTGCCACCTACCCTGCTCTCGCGTTTCGATCTGGTCTACCTTATCCTTGACCGTGCTGATGAGAAGAGTGATGCTCGTCTCGCTCGCCATCTCCTCTCTCTGTATCTGGAAGACAAGCCGGAGTCGGCTCACACCAAGGAAGACATTCTCGTAAGTAGGCCATGATCCAAATCTGTTCGACACTCGCTGACCATTTCGTAGCCCGTCGAGTTCCTTACCAACTACATATCCTTTGCTCGTGCCAACATCCACCCAACCATCGCACAGGATGCTGCCCAGGAACTGGTTGACCAGTACCTCGAGATGCGCAAGCTTGGTCAGGATGTTCGTGCCGCTGAGAAGCGCATCACAGCTACCACTCGTCAGCTTGAGTCCATGATCCGCCTGTCCGAGGCCCACGCCAAGATGCGTTTGTCCACGACCGTCGTTCGCGAGGATGTCAAGGAGGCGGCCCGTCTGATCCGCTCCGCTCTCAAGACTGCCGCCACCGACTCCCAGGGTCGCATCGACATGAGTCTGTTGACTGAAGGCACCAGCGCTGCCGACCGCCGCAAGAAGGAGGAGATCAAGGGAGCCGTGCTTCACCTACTCGATGAGATGACTAGCAACGGTCAGACTGTCAGGTGGAGCGAGGTCGCTAGAAGATTGAGTGAGGGTGCGAGCATGCCTGTGGAACAGAACGACTTCAACGAGACAATGCGCACCTTGGAGATGGAGGGCCTCATCATGATCAGCGGTGAAGGCGCGAGGCGAAGCGTGAGAAGAGTCACGGCTGTTGTGTAAGAGGTGATGCGTGTGGATAGAGGATAGGGCGGCGATCAGAATGTGCCTACGTGGAATGTGGTATTCGAAACCTCTAGGGTACGAAAAGGGAACGTGAGCGTTGGTGTTCTATAGTCTGTTTCTGCTTTTAATTCCCTACTACGCGAATCCGGAGGACTACAATGGAACGGATTCTCCATCACGTCGTTGACCGTCTCGTGTCGGTGTTCATCCAGTGCAATCTCTGGGCGGAGATGGCCCCGTCATGCCAACATAAGCTAAGGCCAAGCCAATGTATGGTTTTCATCAAACTTCAAAACAAACATGCTCGCAACTGGATATTCCCTCGCTCACGCCAAGATAGGGAGGGCAGTCGTCGGGGGAGGGTGCCGGTCATGATTAGGCTCACACTTGCCGTATGGCAATGCGAATCTTGCGGCTTTCAAGCATGCACGTTAGCGGGTCTTCTAGGAGACATGGCTCTCTGCATTGTCGACACACTTTCACTCGACTAACTGGGTCAACGTTTATATCTCAAATATCTCGATTCTCTGCAGTCACAGCCGCACTGTCTATCATCAAGCAGCCACGCCCAAGCCAGCAGCAGCCTCCACCGTCCGCGGACCCTCCGCCAACTTGTCCTTCGTCTCCTGGGCAACGGCCAGCGCGTCGTCCAGCGTATCCAGCAGGTCCTGCACGTCCTCCAGGCCCGCCGAGATGCGCACCGCCTCCTCCAGGACGCCGTACGACCGATGGTACGCCGCCTCGTCGGGGTCCTTGCCGAACGCGAGCACGTTGTACGCAAAGCTGAGCGTGCGATGGGCCCCTAGATGGGGGCCGGGGTAGAACGCCAACCGGTCGTAGAAGGCGCGCGCCGTGGCGACGGACTCGAAGTCGATGCTCAGGAGGCACCCCGCGCCGGGCTCCGGGAGGTCGGGGGTCGGCTTGCGAAGGCGAGCCTCGTAGACCGCGTAGTCCGGGAGGAGGGGCGGGTAGAGAACCCTGGCGATGGGGGACGAGGGGCTCTTGGCGTGCGCGTGGAGGTGGTTGGCCATGGCGGCGGCGTTGCGGTTGAGGACCGAAGTGCGTTGGAGATAGTCCTCCGAGTTGGCGAGCAGGACCTCGGCGTCACCGACGTAGAGTTCATTGTGGAATTGTTCGGCCCAAAGGGGTGCGAGGGCCGAGTAGTGCGGGGAGAGCGGGTTTAGGACGGTGCTGCCTCCCAGGACATTTGCGTACCCCGAAAATGACTTCGTGAGGGAAGAGAGGAGTATGTCAGATTCATCCAGGATGTCGATGCTGGCAAAAGACCCGAGCGTATCGTCAAGAATGACTACGAACTTGTGCTTCTCGGCCTTGGGGCTGTCAGTCAGTGGACACGAATCCGGGGAACCTTCAACACTCGCCCGGCCATGATCACTTACGAGTTTCTTGAGACGTCCAATATCAATGCTTGCGAGCAACGGGTTGCTGGGGAACTCGGTGATGATGTAGCTCACATCCCTCCCCGCAGCAGCCTCGTCGTCGAGCCAGCTCTCGAAATCGTCCAGACCTTTTGTGTCAACCGGCCCGAGGTGCTTGTACCCATGCGGCGAGGAGTCATGGAGGTAGTGCACGGTGCTGTGGAAAGCGACGCCCAGGACGGCAACGGCGCCGGGGCGGTACTCGATCAAGGTCCTGTGCGCGGCGAAGATGGCGGCCATTCCGGTAGGATAGAGGAAGACATCTCTGCTCTCAACCTTGACCTTGTCGGGGTCGATGGCGGCTCGATGCAGCAGCCCCGCGATCCGTTCTCTCAGCTTGCCGTGCGCCTCGCCTTCGGGGAGATAGTCTGTCGGGGGAGGCGGCGAACCGGCCTCCAGGCCGACTTCTTTGAGAGAGTCAATGTCCCGCAGCAGCTTCTCCGCCAGGCGGATGGAGACCCCGATGCCGGGGTTCTGCCAGACACCGATGACGCCGGGCGTTTTGCGCATGGGGTACGTGACGAGGTACACCCTCACGTCGCCGATGTCGACGCAGCGGTAGCCCAGGTCTTCGTCGGTCAGAATGTGCTCCTTGCGGTTGGAATGCAGAGCGTGGGCGCGCGCCGCTGCGAAGGAAGCCGGAGAGGTGAAGTATAGTGCACCGTGGCCTTCAGGAGTCTGGATTTTGGAGCAGATGGCCATGAGAGTCTTGAACACATCATCAGCAATGTTTCGGGCCGTTGCGGAGGAGTGAGGTATATACGTAAGGATCAGAGCGGACGAGTAGTATGACTGACCTTGGCAACGGGCCCGAAGGGGCCGAATCTGGGATATATATGTTTTACGCGGGCTATGACGGCCGGGTCACCTTCGCGGAACTTGATTGACGTGTCCCAGCCCGGCGCATAGGTCGTGATGCCATAGTCCGACTCTGGGGGTACGCAATGACCGAATTCAGCGTTCGGCTTGAGAACTGGCATGGTCGACTTTCAGAGCACGAAATGGGTGCAACCGGTGTAGGTGAGGCGCGGAAGCTGCAGTCAAGAACTTTGAGACCGTTATATCCAGCCAGGACTCTGGGTCTGGGACAGCGAGGAGTCAGACGCCTTAAATGATGACCCTGCGTCTCCCCCACATCGTCTAGTCAGCGCTCGGGAGGTCCCTCATTCTCTCTTTTCTGGCCGTCTGCAGCCACTCGTGATTGTCTTTCAGCCGCTGATATGCCAGCCATTATTGGGCAAGCTTCTCGTCAGCCCCTACGCCTGTTTCCAGCCTCTGAAGCTTGTCAAACCTTCCCCGTTCTTCCCCAAACGCGGCCTTGGTTTTTTTTTTAATTTTTTTTAGAGCTCCCAGGATTCCAATCCTCATTCCTTTCGTCTTATGAACAAAGGTCATTGCAGCTGCCTGAGTGGTAGTTGAGATTTACCCAGAGAGGTAAGCAGCGGAGCATCCAATTGGCAGAGTCCCGGGTTGACGTTAAAGGCGCTAGCGACGTGGGGAGAAACTGTGGGCTGATGTCTTTCCGCATCGTCTGATTCTGGAAGTCTACGATGTTTGCGGAGCACTACAACACACAGTTTGGCTAGTGAGGGCGTTTTCCGGCTGCTACAGCTGAGGGGTGACACTTCCATAAGACAAGCACTAGGGTGAAGCAGCAAGAACCTGCCTGCTCTTCTCACCTACCTATTGTTAGTGTATACCGACTGTTTTCATTCCATCCACGAATTCACATAGTCTAGACCGGTTGTGTATTCTTTGGCGTTGACAGGTAGAGGAACCGTTTCCATATCGCCAACATTAGAGCCCTTGTCAACCTGCGCTCACAGAAGCATGGTAGCAGACATCGTCCAATTGATGCTGTTTGTAGCAAGTCGCTAGACAATGGCTGTCAACTTCCGAAGTGGAATGCAGCAGCAGGAATGACATTGGTAAAAACAACTTACCTCACGATTATCTTTTCTCTCTTATTCGGTTACCGTTTGCTGGTTCCTGCGCATTTGGGTGCACATACGTGCACGAAGGTGATACGTCAAATGCAGATGATGTGAGGCCAGGCCAGACCTCCTTTCCATAAACTGGGTTTGGTCTTCCCATCCTAGTTTGCTCTACATGCTGACAACCATCACTACGGATCCTCCAACCGTCTAACCGTTTTGATTTCCGGAACATACCACGCAGGAAACAACACCGATACGGGGGTTGGTAAAGGAAGGGCAGGTGTGGAACAAGTCAAGCATGTTGCTCGACAGAACAGTATATGGCAGCAATATTCCAGGCTAGCTGCCTCCCTCAAACTCCATGCAATAAGAAACAAATAGATAAGGCATGTGAAGGATAGTTTCCTGCACCGGTTGGTTTCTTCTAACAGTAGTTGACATCGTTACGGAATACACGTGGGTGCTACAAGATAAAGAAAACATCATTTTCGCCCCTTCCCCGACGTGTTATTAAGCCGGATCTATGGGGAGTCTTCCTCACCAGTACTTGCGCTCCCGGCCTTCAAACGCAAAGTTGAGTATGACGGCGATGAACAAGGAGGCGCAGAGAGCACTGGGGCCCCACTTGTCGTAGAACTTAGCGGCCCTCCGCGAGCGGATGGCATTGCTCCTGTACAGATAGATTATGACGGAATAGCAGAGTGACATGATGGCAAGCAGGGTGAAGACGCCGGCGACGATGAAGGACGCCGTAGTGGGCTTGGACCCAAAGTTGAGCAGCGTGACGGCAACTGTACCGACATAGATGGAGTACTCGAGCTGTTTTCGCCATGTTAGCGACACATGTTCAACGATACCCACAGAGAGTAGAAATGTAACAAACTCACCCAACCAAGGAAGGTTCTTTCAGCTGCGAAGTAAACCTTGGGCTCGATACGGACTGGAACGTAGATCTTCTTTCCCTTGGGGGCCTTGAATCTCTTTGTCTGGATTTGCCCCGAACCGAAAAGCTGCGTCTGCATTTCGCGGCGGGGGATCTCTGAACCGCGAGGGTGCGGCACAGCCCACTTGAGTACATACACGGCACGTTCGCCAAAAGCGCGTGCTTTTTTGGAGGCGAGCGCCGAGTAATAGGTCCACCCACCGACTCTCCTGGCTTCTTCGAGGGCCTCGTCGGCATCGTATTCCTCGTCCGAGTCGTACAAGAAATCATCGTTGTCGACCGGCGCAATAATGTCAACGGTCTGGCCTTCGACGTCGAGGCCGCTCCCTCCGTTCCTGGCAGCGCCCTGACCGTTAGACTGCCCGTTTCTGGCTCCGTTGCTGCTGGAAGCCAAGGGTTCTTCCTCATCGTCAGAGTCCAGCTCGTCATCTTCATCGTCCGACGTTGTAGTCGTCGTGGAATGGCTCGGTCTCTGGATGCCAAAGTCATGTGTAACCGGCTTCCGGATATCCACATCCATCTGCGGCATCCAGAAGGGAAGCAGGTTGATGCGGTCAGGAAAAAGGCTGGCGACTCCGTGAATGAACTTGGAGAACTTGGGAACAGCCTCAACGAGATGGCTGGAGATGAGCTGACGAACCCACTCCGGGGGTTCTTGGCCGAGTTGGGTCTGGAGCTTGACCTCAAGAACGGCGTACGGGAAGCGGACAATGTCTTCCGGGGGCAGTTGCGAGAATGGGTAGTCAATGCCAATGTCCATGCGCCTCCAGTTGTCGCCAGACCTCTTGCGACCGTCCAGGTTGTCCTCGCGGACCATGGTCAATTCGGTGTCCAGCGAGATACGAACTCGGGCATCGGCAGGGAGCTGGAAGGCGGTACGGTTGTAAAAGGATCGGCATACAGGCTTGTAGCCCTTCTTGAGCACTGAGTACTGCACCTCCTTGGCAAGTCTCTCGTCCTCGGCAATCTGCTTTTCGGGCTTCTTGCCCTCCTTGCGCGCCTTCTCGAAGAGGGCGGCGGGCAGCAGCTCCCCACGCATGTACGAGTTGACATTCTTCTCCTTGACGGAGAATCGCGCCTTGACAGACTTCTCCCCAGTCCAATCCTCTCGATGGGTCTTGCGCTCGACAAAAATGTTTTCGCTCTGCATCCCGCCGTACCATCTCAGACGGATGGCCTCGGCACCTTCAGTCTTCTTGAGGCGGCCCTCGTACAGGTCCCAGGTCTCTGGGTTGTCGTAATAAATCGATGTGATGGCAGAGTCTTGCTGCTCGAACTCTTTGCTTGCGTTGAAGACCAGCACAGGCAAGTGCTTCAAGATGATGAGCTTCAACTCGGTCACGTTGTCCGGGTGAACCCAGTACTTCGTCGTATTACGGACGAAGCTGCCCTGAGAACCACCAGCAGCGCTGTCACCCTTGACGGGGTTACCCCTCGTCCTGACCAAGTCGTACAACTTGGAAAGCTGCACGACAGAAGCATCGTAATTCTCCTTGTAGAAGGGTTTGGCCTTGAGTCGGCTGTCAAAGACAGGCTTGAGATGCCAGCCGGTGAGTTTCTATTTTTCGTTAGCCATGCGCTCCACGGGTCTCAAAAAAAGCTGCCTCACATCATGCTTCTTAATAATCTTGAAAAATCCAGTGTAGTTGAGCTGGACGAATTTGGCAAGATCGTGCACGTCGGCAATGATGTCGCTCAAGTCCTCCTCCAGCAGCATGAACTCTTCCTCGCTGGGCCCATCCTCGCGGGGGCCGCGCTCGTTGAGGCGGTCGACGACGCCCTTGACCTCGCGCTCGCTCACAGCAATGCGCCGCGCGATCTCCATGGCCTTGACCTGCTGCTTCGTGTGCACCTTGTCGAGCTCGGCCTCAAGCTTCTTTACGAAGCGACCCTCGTCCTCCTCGGACCATTCCCGCCTTGTTCCCTTGCCCTTGCCCTTGTCATCGCTAGGCACCACCGGGCCGGTGGCTGTCTTGAGGTCGGCCTTGAGGGCATCGTAGTCGATGTAGTACCATTGGTACTCGCGGATGATGCTCGAACGGAGCTGCTCGCCGAACTTCATGACGACGGTACCGGGTCTGGCGCGCCACGATTCGCTGCGTGCTAGATTCGGTCGCCAACTTTTCCCCTGTGTCTTTGTGTCGTAGACAATTAGCATCAGTAATTGCCTAGCCTGAGTTGCGCCACTGCAGAGACCGCGAGGCTGGTCTCAGGCCGACCGAGGTAGGAGTGTATGGAAAGATTGAAACGAGTGATACCGGTAGACGGTGGGGCCACCTTAGAAGTTTGCTCGATGGGAAGAGGAGGGTCTCACCTTATGAACTTGCAGCCGTGTACAGGTATGGAGTAGCCGATGTTCAGTTGTTTGAGAAAGTTAGGTATGTACTCTGTAGGTTTGTGAGCTTTTCCCTGGCACGGTCGGGTGTGCAGAGGCTGGCACGGGCAAAACAACAAGGCGAGGCGGCCGACAGCTTCAGCAGGGGTGGAGCATAGGCAGGGGTGTGTGTGGTGGGGCCTCGGATGGGCGCGCACCTTTGCTCTACCGCGACGGGTAGAACTACAGGAGCCTGCACGAGATACTTTGCATAGTCTAGATACCTACTTTGCCTCTCTACTATTAATGTGGTCACATTTCTAGTTTTATCCCCGGATTTGTTATCGAGCATCTCGCGCCGAGGTACTTATCACGGCAGACCTGCACAATAATCCTACGCGATCTCTTCTTTACCCTTCCCATCGCTAGCAAGCCTCTAGTGGTCCGACCCAGTAAAGTGCAGCTTAGACTCTGCCTAGCTCCAGGCCGTTTGAGCCAGTTCCGCCACTACCCAGATATAACCGCAGGGGCCATTGGCCAATTGCAAGCGGTAAAGGCGCACGTGCAACAGACGTCACAGCGGTCCAGCACATGCAGGAGGCATGTAGGAGGTGGACCTCGAGTTTTTCCCCCCCCAGTCTATGATGGCGGGGTCAGTGGGGGGACGCATGCCCGGCCGGAGGCGGCAAGCAAAAGTCGAACCCGGCCGAGATCTTGAATTCCTTGTCACATCACGGAGCTTGAACCCCGGAGAGCACGCACCGATCCGGATCGAAGCCACGTCGGATCCGATCGATCCATCCCCTCCTATTAGAATCCGGCGTCCCGGGAACCTCTGAAGTAGGGCCGTCGTTGCAACCATGGCGATCGACGACTCGATGCAAGCCCGCATCACTACCGACTGCCCGGACGAGACCCGCGAGATCCTTCTGCACGCCTGGAGCCACGACAAGTCCGCTCTCAAAAAGATCCTTGATGAGCCTGGCAAAGCCAACTGCCAGGACCCCACGACCGGCGAGACACCCCTCCACGCCGCCATCCGCGCCTGCGGCCCCGCCGCCCAAGATGAAGATGACTTGAAGGTCGAGGAGGCCAAGGAGACGATTCAGGAGCTCTTCCTCTCTGGCGCCATCTGGAACGACGTCGACTCCAACAACGAGACCCCCGGCTGCGTCGCCCAGCGCTTGGGCCAGAGCGAGCTGTACAAGCTCTGCGTCGAAGCCGGCGTACGTGCGGAGCTCCTGTTCGGCCTGCTCGACGGCTACGAGCAGCTGTCGTCAGGCTCCGAGATGGACGAAGACGAAGCGGCCGAAGTTGTCGACGCCGATGCCATAAGGGCCTTCGAGGCCGATCTCGAGGCGATGGGGAACCCGCAGGACCCCGAGGAGGTCCCCGAGCTCGTACAGGTACCAGAGGCCGACGCTGGTGCTGAGGCCAAGGAGGAAAAGAAGTTCGTGCCCACGGTCGTCGAGGACCCGAGCCTCAGCTCGGAAGAATACCTCCGCTCGAACCTGACCTACTCGGACGGCAAGCTCATCGACGACGGCGGCAACGGCGTCATGATGGCCTGGGAGACGGACATCATGCGCAAGAGCGTCGACGCCTTGCTCCCGGGCCTGCCCGCAGGCAAGCGCATCCTCAACGTCGGCTTCGGCATGGGCATAATCGACACCATGTTCCACGAGACGCGGCCCTCGCGGCACCACATCATTGAGGCCCATCCCGAGGTGCTCGAGCACATCGACAAGCCCGAGTCCAAGTTCGGCGCCGCGTGGGAGGCGAGCGGACCCGAGGAAGGCGCGTTCAAGATACACCGCGGTAGGTGGCAGGATGTGGTGCCCAAGCTGCTCGAGGCCGGCGAGGTCTACGACGCCATCTACTTCGACACCTTTGGCGAGGACTACAGCCAGCTCAAGATGTTCTTCACCGAGTTCATTCCTGGCTTGATGGACTTTGAGGGCCGCTTCAGCTTCTTCAACGGATTAGGGGCAGACCGAAGAATATGCTATGATGTGTACGCCAAGGCAGTAGAGATGCACATGACTGATGCTGGCCTGGACATTGAGTGGGACGATTTGGACGTGGACATGAAGGGCCTTGAGGAGGCTGGCACGGGCGAATGGGAGGGAGTGAAGCGCCGCTACTGGACTTTGGACAGTGAGTACCTCATTGAGGACAATCCTTCACATGTGCTAACGTCACACAGAGTACCGATTGCCGACCTGCACGTTCATGGGCTAGTGTCTCGTTAGGGATACTGGTCGTATGAACTATCTAAATAGGTCTGATGAACATAGACCCTAGAACTCATCTCAATGCAAACTTGCAATCAACACGCCTCGGTCTAAGACTTGTCATCCACCAGCTTTCCCCTCGGGACGCCGTCCTCGCGACTCATAAATCATCTTCAAAAGCTATTTGAAGTTGTCCGGGTTAAGAATGCCAGCCATGTTGCCCTGCTGAACGCGCTTGAGGGTCAGCGCGGCAATCAGCGCGGCACCGACACCGCTACCGTCCTCTGCTGCGAGAATTTCGATAGGGTCCTCCTCCTTGGGGTTAGTCTTGGCAGGCCAGTCGAGGATTTCGCGCAGAGCCTGGGCTCCGCGGGCCTTGAAGTGAGGGTACTTGTTAAATACCGAGCCGTCGGCGCCGACGTGGCAGCTCTCGTAGCCCTTCTTCATGCAAATGGCAGCGACACCACAGGCAGAGAGGCGGGCAGCGCGGGTGCCGATAAGCTCAGCGAGGCGGCGAACCAGCTCCAGCTCGGGTCGGGTGGCCTTGATGTTCAGCTTAGAGAGGAACAGGTCGCTGGTCTCCTGCAAGTTCTCAAAGGGGTCGCTGTGCACAATGTTAGATTTGATAGAGTTCAACCTGGTTCATGAGAGCAAAACATACTCCTCAACGGCGGACAAGAAGGACGAGTCCAGGGTGTAAGCCTTGCGGAGCTTGGAAATGTCCTGGTTCTCGAAGATGTGCACGGCCTTGTTATCGTGCAGGTCAACAAGGACCAAACGGAAGATCTCGCCCAAGTAGAGACCGGCAATCATCTTCTCGAACGCCTGCTGACCCGGGCGGGGAGAGTCCTTATCAATGATGATGTCGTAGGGGGTGCGAGGCAAGACCTTGTGTTCGTTATCAAAAGCACCCCACTCGCAGTTGATGGCCATTGGGGTGTCCGGAGGCAAGTTCATGTGTGCAAGCTTGGGGATGGAGCCACAGTTCTCCATGTAAGCGGCGTTGCAGCCAGTGCCGAAAATGCAGCCGATCTTCATCTTGGTGTCGGTGTAGGCTGAAGCGATCAGGGTTCCAGTAGTATCGTTGATCAAGGCAGTCAGCTTGATAGGAACGTTCTATAGAATCGTCAGCGCCTAGCTCGTCTCTCCCGCAACCTGAAGCTCCCGGATGCTTACTCTGGCAGCCAAGGCAGCCTCGAGGAACGGCACAACGTTCTGGCCCTCAACTCCGGCAATGTCGAAACCCTTGGTCCAGCGCTGGAGAATACCCTCATCGATGTAGTTCTGGGTAGCGGGGTAAGAGAAGGTGAAACCGAGAGGGATCTTCTGAGACTGAGGGTGGTCGGGGTGGTGAGTCTCGATGAACTGGGCCAGGCAGTCGGCAATGTACTCCCACAACTCGTCCGCCTGTCCGGTCTTGAGCTCCTCGGGCATGCGGTACTTGGACTGGATGATGTCGAATTCGGACTTGACGTCCGTCAAGGTAATCTCACAGACACGGAGGTTGGTGCCACCCATGTCAAGGGCTAGGTAGGTGCCAGTTTCGTTGCCATCAGGGAAGGACATGACCCAGGTGGGGTTCATAGGCTATTGATGTGATTAGAACAGTACTTGGTTGACGGGAAGCTATGAGAACGATCCCAACGTACGATGCTTCCGCCCTCAACACTGAGGCCTGTGATCTGTTAACTTGTGTCCAGCCCGCCCCAAGGATGTACAGCCGCATAGCTTACCCTTCTCCAGCTCCGAAATGAAGTGCTTGCTGATTTGCTTGAGCTTTTCAGTGGGGACTGTGAACTGCTCCTCCAACTTCTTGACCTCGGCCAACAGGTCCTTGGGCACATCGGCCATTGAGCCTAGAGGTTCACCCATTGTTAGCGAACTAAGACAAACCCTGAAAAATGACTGGAGCAGTAATGCTTGCTTTGGCGTGAAGGGACGAAAATGTTGGTGTGGTGGTAGGATTTCTCCCTGGTGTGGGGAGCAATGTCCTTGTCTGCGATAGTCATGGTGACGGCACTCTGAGATAAGGCTTTCTAGGATAATAAACCTGCCACTCCCAAAACGCTACACCTGCGTGCGAGGGTTATCACGGAACAATTGTGGATGGGCAACAAGTGCGCAGATTTCAGGACAAAGGGCGCAAACAATGACAGACAAGCAGTGGGCAATGTAGCAGTCAACACAAAGGGCTGGAGAGCAGACAAGCAGACCAGAATGGTGCTTGCCAGCTTGTTTATAGTGAATGTTGTGGTGGGAGAAGAAGAAGAAAGCTGGGGATAAGGTGGGGGATTGTCTGATAAGTGAGACAATGTCTTGCAGCTCAACGCTGGATAGTTTTGCACTTGCCCAAAATAGCGCCTGAGCGAACCCCTTGGCTTGGAGTAGCTCGGGGGAAGCTGTTTAGCTTGTGGCGCAATATGTTGTCCGGGACGATTGGATACGCCATCTGCCTGTCAGACTTTTTGGGCTCGGGTAGTGATGATGGTGTGGGCGGATAAGGAATAGGAAGACGAGGAGGTGTTGAGGATGAGTGAGATGGTGTGACGGGAGGTGCTAGCGGCATGGGCGCTAGGAGGATGTATAAAGCTGCCATTATCTCGAACATCGAAGTATCTCGAAGAATGTTTCGACGTTGGCCAGTAGCCACAAGATCCGTACCCCCACCATACCTAACGCCCCCGGAATTCCGGGGAAAAGTGAAGGGGAAATTAGATCGCGATTGTGTACATACCCTTCCTGCTGGGCGGAACCTTAGGACCGAGACCGACCATTTTTTGATGGGAACTTTTGTGGATGGCGGGGTAAAAGCTTGGTGAGGGGTCGCGATTAGGCTTCTAGGTGACAAGAAAAGAGATGCAGCGATGAAGCTGACGATGGTGTAATGGGTATACAAGAGTCGCGGATAGAATTGATTGATCGTAGGCGTGGCCGGTGTTGGAAGTGGGCAGACACTGAGCTTGTGTCGAGCGGAGGTGACGTTGAGGAGAAGGTGAAGAGGCGTAGATCATCTGACCGAGGGAGAAGGAGGTGAGGTTCTAGCTTCAGGTGGACTCAACCCTGGCAGGTTGTCAGATCCTGCGCCATATTACCTGGAGCTCTCCGCTCCCTCACTCAGCACCACCTGCACGCCGATGCACTGGAACTAGGTACTTGGTTTAATTAGTCCCCTGGTTCCATACAGGTAATAGGTTAGGTACTTTGTGGCCCCCCCCCTTGCCTCCAACCCAAGTCTCCATTCCCGAAGCTGCTGGGCCAGTCCACCCGTGTCTTGGAAGCTAGGTAAGTAACACTGATTTTTCTTAGTATCTTTTTCCCGGTCGTCTACTGGGCCGCGAACCAAAGTTGTAAAGCCGCGCCTCACTCTCGTCTAGAGGATACCACAAGATTTGCAGCGGCCTTACTGAGCCATGGTTTGAGGTGGACCCTCCACACTATCTTAGGGTTGCCCTGGAATTGATTCATTGTCGGGTGTTTTCCGCTGCCCGTCTTACAATGTATTTTTGACAAACAGTACATAGTGAAATGAAAAAATGTGCCGACTGTCTATCAGTTCAAAAACCAAGGGGTAGGAGCCCCAGACGTACTACCAGGTCCACTAACACACGTAGTTTAATAGGACACTACAGGTACCAGCACCTGTCCGGTGCCCCCAAGGCCGGAACCTGGTGTGTGACGTCTTGTTGAGGGACAAATCGCAGCTTGAAAAAGGAAGCTGCCTACCTACCCCACCAATCCCCGACGGGTGAGGCCAGCCACCATTGGTGAGTGGAGCCCCGCCTGTCAAGACCCGCAAGACTCCAAGAGCCAGGCATAGAAGATAGAAGAGGCGCATGTGTGGCTGGAGCTACCAGAAGCGCAGAGGTACCTGAGATTACTGTGCTGACACCCGGATTAACCATACCCCGGTCCGACAGCTCCCAGCTGCAAATGGTCTGTGCGCCGCGTCAAGCAACGTATTCCGTAAGCCCTTTTGGCTGGGGGTAGCTGTCTCAGGAGCCAGATCATCAATTCGACAATGGAGTGAATGCCTCAATTGCGCCTCAACAACAGCCTTTCTTCATTCTAGATCCTCATTGCCGGGAGCGCTCTGTCCATGAGCATCTTCCTCAACTCTCCCACATCATGAGAGCCTTCGCCATTGCCGCCGGGCTCCTGACCCTGCTCTCCCCGGTCGTCGCAAGCTCCGACTCGACCGCCGCCGCGGCAGACAAGGTGTCCAAAGTCAACCTGCCCACCAACTTCAAGCCCCCTCAGGTCTTCAAGAACGCCAACCTTGTCCACATCGTCTCTTTGGAGAAAAACTACGCCAAGGAGTCTATCAATGTCTTGATTGAGAACATTGACAAGCTGCCTCAGGATGAATACTATGTACCCTTCACCCCCGCCCAGATGTCACGCATCGGAGGCTTCGAGGCCAAGGACAGGAAGAGTCCCGAGGCTGGTCCTTTTGTTGTCGACATAGCCGAGATCGATCCTTTGAGGTGGGTGGAAAGCGACGCATGCTTCCGGTATACACAACGACAAGACTGACAGGTGAACAGCGAGACTCAGTATTTCAAGATTCGGCTCCCAACGCCCTTGAAGGCAGGTGGTCAGCAGACCCTGACCATCTCTTACTACTTCCTCCGTGCCTATAGCCCCCTTCCTGCCTCGATTGCGCAAGACGAGCAACAGTACCTCACCTACGACTTCTCCTTGTACGCGCCATCGGCCTACGTCACCTCAAAGCAGAAGACTGAGGTCAAGACCCCTTCGTCCAACATCCCCGACTTCACCAAGCTCCCCGGAAGCGGTGACATCAAGGAGTTTCCTCAGAAACAAGGCGCCAAACTCGTCTATGGCCCCTTCGATGAGAAGCCTGCCGGTGCAGTCGCCGCTGCCCAGGTGCGGTTCGAGTTCACCAAGCCCGTCACCCATGTCGCCAGGCTCGACCGTGACATCGAGGTCAGCCATTGGGGTGGAAACGTGGCTTTCGAAGAGAGATACGAACTCTACCACCGTGGCGCGAACCTTTCCAAGCTCTTCAACCGAGTCAAGTGGGCGCAGTCGCAGTATTACAACCCCAACTCGTACGCCCTCAAGGAGATGAAATTCCCGTTGAAGGTCGGAAGTGCTGATCCCTACTTTCTCGATGTCGTCGGCAACGTCTCTACGTCAAGATTTCGCACCAACAAGCGCGAGGCTCTTTTGGAGATCAAGCCGCGCTATCCTATCTTCGGTGGCTGGAAGTACCCCTTCACCATTGGCTGGAACTCGGATGCAAAGAACTTTGTTCGCACCGTCGATGCTGGCAAGTACGTTGTCAACGTACCCTTCTTGGAGGGCCCTAAGCAGCCCGAGGGTGTTGAGTATGGACAAGTCAACCTACGAATCCTTCTACCAGAGGGAGCAACGTAAGTCGAATGGATACCTCGGAGCCATCACTCGCAGCTAACAAACATGCGCAGAGACGTCAAGGTTTACACGAGCCTTCCCCAGTCCTCGATTACGAACACGACCATTGGCTTGCACAAGACGTACCTCGACACCGTTGGCCGCACATCCGTCACCCTCAAGGCGATCAACCTCGTAGACGAGTTCCGCGACCGAGAGGTGGTTGTGTCGTACGAGTACTCGGTTGTCTCCGCTTTGCGGAAGCCTATTGTCATCTTCAGCAGCACGATTGTCCTGTTCGTTGCTGCGTGGCTCGTTGGAGGACTGAACCCCAAGATTTCCGGCAAGAACTAGAGCGGGGTGGGGGAGGGATCTTTAGACATTGGGATGGTGGCTTTCCTAGCATTGTACATGTAACATCAGACGGATATCTAAAAGCAGATTGCGGAACGGATGGCTTAGAGAATCACGATTGGACTGAAAGACTAATCTCCGTTCGCAGATTGATCATTAGTGACTTGGCATGTTGTACTGGATGATGCCAAGGGCACTGACGGTGAGGACCCGATGTCATTGTTTTTAGCATTTGGGAAGGCGTGCTATTCTGGGAAGGTCCCTGCCATGCCCAGCATCCTGCCGGGAGGATGGATGCAGGCTGACGTCGTAGGCTGACCAAAAGTGTGAGTGCGGCGGAGGACTTGTGTTTGGGTGGATCCGATGGGAAAATCAGATCTTAAATCCCGTTTCAAGGGCGATAGCACTAGGCGGTCATCGAGCAGAACAAAGGAGCTACAGCCTTGTCCAATCCCATCCATGGCATGCATACATTCAAGAATTTGCCGTCTTTCTCTTGAAGTGGAACGTTGACAACGACTGCAACGGTAACGGCTGGCGGTACACCGGTTTTAGCGGGTTTCCCGCAGAGAAAAGCGAAACTGGTGCCGAAAATAAGACGAAAATGGAACAGGCATCTGGTCTTTAGCAACCTTTTTCCTTTGGAGGCCCTAAACTGCCTGTGACCCTTCCCTCAACTCCAAGCTGCACCGCTCCTCAAACAAAAGCCAACTTTGTGAGCCCTTTCCCTCTGGTGGAACGAGTCCTCTGGGACCCGGTATCTTCTTGCGTGGGGTGCCAGAACCCGAGGCGGGGAGACCCCGGCGCTCAATGCGTGTCCTGCCCTGCGTATTGGAGCAAGGGTCGGGACCAGGGCAGCTCTGCCCACGAACCTGGCAAGCATGGAGGCTGGGAGGGACTGTGAACAGAACTTGAGACCATGATCCAGAAGCCGGGAGCTGAGCCACTGATGCGTGACTCTGACAACCAACCATCCATCACTCACGCGCGCGCCCGCAGGGTTTCGGTGAGGGCCGGCTCGCGCCTTGCCTGCTTTTGTCTATGCCGTCTAAAGAGGGATGTGGGATGGACGGAGGATGGGAGGTGGGATGGATGACTGGCTGCATGAGCCTTGGATAGCTCGAGTCCCCCTGACACCACCTCTCGTACAGAGTACGGTAACATACTTGGAAGACAAGGTCCAAGCCGTCTAGGTTCTGGTGACAGTGATGAGTTGGGAAATGATAAAAGGCGGCCTGTCGCCCCCTACCATCCCGATTCTAGTCCGGCCCGTTCATAGCCTTGACGCTTGTGCAATAGAATCTTCGCGGGGCATTCTACCCGCATCCATCGTCTGTTTTCTGGCCAGCTTTACATTCGGGTTAGCCCGGCACCACTAATACCTACCAACCAACCAACCAACCAACCAACCAACCAACCAACCAGACCACCTATCATAGCGGCCGTTCTACGTTCGTGTACAGAACACCAGCCAAATTTCACATACGCCTAGACTACGATCCGCTCGACCAACGATCGATCACCTCATATCCTATCAAGATGTGCTTTGGAACTAGCGGCCGCAAATACTACTATCATGAGGAGGTGATCCCCGCCAGACACCACCACCACCACCACGGACATCACCACCACGGACACCACCACCACCACCATGGCCATTCCCCGCGCGCGAGCTATACAAGCGTGAGGCGTTCGTACGTCTTCAGCGGCCCGCGTGCCAGCTATGTCGAGCCCGTGATCTACGAACGGAGCAGCCGCACATATCGGTAGAGGAGGTCAGGCGAAGCCTCCCGGACGGGAAGCAAAACGCGGAAAGATCTCCCAAGCCACCGGTGATCAGACGGCAAAGCAACATGGTGTTTCATAAAGTGGAGGGCGACGGAAAGGAGATGGATGATAGAAAAAAGGAGAGCGAGATGGGATAAGGATGGGGAAGCTTAATCAACCGAACCACGGAGCGGCACACGAATAGAGATAGCGACGGCGTCGGGACCTTTGGGAGAATGAGGGTTTGGTATATTGGCCTCGGACGGCGCTGTACCACGAGAGAAGTGCTGTCTAGGCTATCGGATCCGGAGTTGTGTGAATACGGGCGGTGTTCTTTGGGTCGGCATGATTGTAACGAAATACCAAGTTTACGTCTCACGATGGGCTCGAACCTAGCCTTTTCGTCTTACATAACACTTTTGTCTTCCCATACATTTTTTCCCTCATTTTTTTAATTCCATGTTCAGCATCTAGACTTTCCCTTCCCTTCCCGTCGGCAGATGGTGCATGCACTCAGACAAACGCACGACCAATGCTCATGTAAACTCTTCTTGCTGCAAAGTTTGTATGTCCCCAACGCGCAAGGAGCGAGCACCATCCGAATCCGCGCTTGGGTCGACAGTTTGTGTTTAGCAGCCTGAAGACCTTAACGCCGGGTTCTGAAGCATGTGCGCTGCGATTCTATTGAGTGAGGCAGCAAGAGGAGACCGTCTGGGTAGAGGAGGGGCAGCGAGCAAGGGAGGAGGCCCTTTTCCCGAGGTGACGCCCAGGGCCGCCCATGTCTTTCGTGACGTCATAGCGCGACCCCTCCGACCTCCGTCGTCATCCAACGCATCATCGCTGCCACACACACAGCTCGAGAAGGGTTCTTGGGGAAAGGGCTACTCGAGCTAGCCCGGTCTTCTCGGTATGCCTCGCCGCGAACCTCTGAAATTTAGACAGACTGTTCGACTAAATGGGTCTTGCTGGCTCCCCTACAAGTAGCAGACGGCCCGCGCAGCAGAGAGCGCGACACATGGCAAGGTGTTGCTGTCGCGCCCGAGCCCGAATCAGACTAGAGCCAGAGCTACCTTTCCAGCTTGTGTTTAGTTTCCCTCTTGTGATGTGTACGGCCACCTGCCAACAGCTCAATTATGACATGACTGTCTCACTCGGACCTTTACTCCATTCCGACTGTGCCGCTGCCATACCCGCGTCTCCCTAGACCAAACCAAACCACCTTCATAAAGTCGGCGTCGCACGGCGGCTGTCGCACCTCAAATTGCTTCAGCATCCCGCTGCCAGACGAACTACATCGTTCACTTTTGCCGTATAATTTGCTGTGAATCAGACAAGGTGCATTGCGAGCTTGCTTACCTTCCAAAGATCTGCAGCTGCGAATCACACACACACCTACTCGTGGACCCTTCCCATCCGGTACGCAGCTTCCCAGACGCGCATCCCACCCTACAGTGTCTAGGTCTCTACCTTCCTGCCATACAAACATTGACGGCTCATCGCAGCTCTTGCCTCAAATACCCTGCAGGTAGCTGCCAGAAGTCGTAATCAGAAGGATACAGATATCCAAGATTGACGCCGGTCAACCGCAACCGCAACCATGTAAGTGAGACTCTCTTCATACATCGTAGGCCAACGTCATCATCGCCAATATGCTTCGCTTCTTTTCTCGCAGCAGCGAGAAGTGCGATGACAGCGCAGACGCCGACCTGAATACCACAGGCTACGGCTCACCTTTGGTGTCTTCCATCACGACCCCGTCTACGTCTGGCAGACACCCGCACAACCCTATCCGAACCACCGACTAACACCGTCATAGGAACCGTTCACTGTCCATAAGATCCAATCACCGCCGCAACGGCTCCCAAAACACCTCCACAAAGCGCACCGGCTTCTCCTTCAACTCTCTGCGCGGCAACATCCAGCCCGAGCTTTCGCGCAAGCTCTACCGCATCATCAAGAGCGAGAACAACCTCATCACCGCCCACGAGACGGCCGGCCGCGAGCGTATCTCCATCGCCACCCAGCTGTCCGAGTGGGGCGAGCAGACCAACGACGCCGCCGTCTCCGACGTCTCGGACAAGGTCGGCGTCATCCTCAGCGAGCTCGGCGAGCAGGAGGACCAGTATGCCCACTCCCTCGACGATGCGCGCGGAGTTCTCAAGCACATCCGCAACACGGAGAAGAGCGTGCAGCCAAGCCGCGACGGCAAGGATAAGATTGCAGACGAGATTGCGAAATTGAAGATGAAGGAGCCCCAGAGTGCTAGACTCGTTGTGCTCGAGCAGGAGCTCGTTCGCGCCGAGGCGGAGAACTTGGTCGCCGAAGCCCAGCTAACGAACATTGTGCGTTTCTACGTCTCACAGCCCTCTCTAGCATGGATACGCTAATAACGGTGCCGTTTAGACTCGCCAGAAGCTCAAGGAAGCCTACGAGGCCGAGTTTGCCGCAACCATCGAGCGGGCCGAGAAGCAGATCATCCTCGCCAAGCACGGCCGACGACTCTTGCAACTCCTCGATGACTCCCCAGTTGTTCCAGGCGACATGCGTCCTGCCTATCACCATGCTCAACAGGCACGGCAGATTCTCAACGACGCCGAGGACGACTTGCGCGACTGGCGTCCCGAACAGGACGACTTCGCTGTCGACCCATCCGACTCGGTGTCCAATGCTAGGGGAAAGCAGAGCGTGGGACACGACGACGACGCCCATATGGTTGCTGGTTCAGCAACTGGAAACAGGGCGGCTCAGGAGAGCGACGCCGTCAGCGTGGTAAGCGACGGAACGAGACAGGGCGAGGCGCTGGCAGCTCATTAGGTTGAAAGAGATAGACATAATTCTGCTTACTATTTTAGTTGGTCCTGGGGGTTATTGGGGCGATGACTGGACGCGGAGGCGGCCTTTTCGTACTCTTACGCCGCGGCATTCTTACGGACGTTTTTGATGAATTCCATGATAATACCACGAGTTTTTACTTTTTGCTTCAATGAGCCGCCCCATCGTCCAAGTTGAGAACTCCTCCCAAGTCGGAGAGACTTTCGTCAACATGAAACGTACAGTACCATGTTTGTCATTGGGTCGTGCAGCCCAAAATCAGTAGGCAGCAATAGGCAAGGAGGTCTCCGACCCCGCTTTGTGGAACGCCGCAAGCAAGGCACCGTTGGTATGTATAAGTGCATCGCCGTCTCTTTTTCGTCGGTTCCCAAAACCATTGCAACATGCATCCTGCTGTAACGAGACCGCCAGCCAGCCAGCCAGCCAGCCAGCCAGTCAGTCAGTCAGTCAGCCAGCCCGTCTAGTCGCCATGGCCTCCCCTTCCAAGACGACCCCCCCCTTTTCCGCCCCCCCGTCGAGCTTCGACGTCACGGGCTTCGACCCGCAGCCCGAAAGCCCGCTGTTCAGCGTCCTCCCCGGCGAGGTCCGCAACCAGATTTTTGAGCTGGCGCTCATCCAGCAAGACGACGACAACGACGACGACGAAGCCTCCGCGTACCCGAGGGACTCGTATTGGTACCGGCCGGGGTTCCGGGGGCCGAGGCGCAGCAGCAGCAGCCTCCTCCGGACGTGCAAGCTGGCCTACTGGGAGTGCAAAAAGGTGTTCCTGATGGAGCAGGAGTTCGCGTTCTGGTTCGGTGCGTAGACCCTGCTGTGACCGCTCTCTCTCCCCTCCACTACTACCCTCCCCCTCCATGTCCTGGTGCACGGGCAAAAAAAAAAAGAGTCAAGGAAAGGCTAACGGGAAGGGCCCCCGGCGTCGGCCGATGCGAACAAACAGACCGCGGCCCCGAAGGACGGACGGGCAGCGACAGCTGCGAGCTCTTTTTCCTCGGGCTCACGGAGGAGCAGTCGCGCGACCTGCGGAGGGTCCGGTTCTTCACGCAGATGTTCTGGCTCGAGGGGGGCGACAACCTCGCGTTCCTCTTCTCGATGCCGCTGTTCCGGCCCGAGTCCCTGACGGTGACGGTGCGGTACTCGGACTGGTGGCACTGGGAGATGGACGCGCCGCTGCGCATGGGGGAGGACTGGCTGGGCGGGTTCCGGGGCCCGCCGGGCCTGCGGGGGCTGCGGGTCGAGTACGAGACGCTGGCGGGCAAGAGGGACGAGATGATGCGCATCGTGGAGCGGAATAAGCAGTGGAAGCTCGCCGTCGGCGGGAGGCGGAGCGTAGGGCGGGACGAGGACGGGGTGGAGGTGGACGTGTGGGAGGAGGACGAGGGCGGGCACCTGAGCGCCGAGGACACGGCGCTGGAGGAGTGGAGGTGGACGGGGGCGAGCCGGCTGGGGGGCAGGGCGTGGGAGCACCACGGGGAAGGGGACACGGTCGAGTACGTCGTCGTCACGGACACGTGGAGGTTCGTCGAGGGGGCCATGAGCGAGGCGGACCGGGCGAGGCGCTTCGAGCAGCGCCTGGACCGGGAGCGCAGCATCTACCGCGCCATGGACGACGACATTGCGAGCGGGCTGCAGCAAATGGACCTCCACACCCGGATCGCCCCGCGCAAGCTGGTTCTCACGCGGCGGGCCGGCTGTCACCGGATAACCCGGGGCGAGTCATCTCCCCAGGTACGGGCCCGCCTGCTCAGCATGGCGCGCCGTTAGACGGGCCCGACACGGACATTCCGGTGGGCGCGGGTGTGTCGAGGGCCGGAGGGAACCTCGACTGGGTATGCTACTACGAGCCGGCATCAGGGGGCGCGCGAACCCCATGAGGGGTGGTGTTGGGTGGCTTTCGGTTTCCTTCTGTAGGGCCTCCAATGCCCGGTGGACGCGTCATCCGCCCGTTTTCCTTGCAAAGGGGAAGGGGGGGGGGGGACCCCCACGATGCCGCCCTGCGCCATGTCTCAGGCATCGTTCCGACTCCCCGTCTGCTTGTCTTCTCTTTCCCCTTAAACCCCCATCCAAAAGGGGCCACGCCGCTGCGAGTTGTAGGCCAGTCACTGACGACATCGCTCCTCCTGCCTAGATTTACTGTTCGAAAATGGATGCGTCGAGCATGTAAAGGGGAAAGGGCCGATCATAAAACAGACCCTAGCCCCGCCCCCACTGGAAGAGGCAGGCGTTTCACCCCCCAAAGTGTCGGCCCCGAGAAGCCGTGGTACCGGCTCACTCCGCCAGAGCACGAAGGGCTGCCGAGGACGGACAGTAGGTATTTTCGTGGCTCTGCTGGGCCTTGCTTGAGCGTATAGGCTGGTGTACGTGTTTTCTCGCAGTCATAGTAGTAGACTTTACCGGGATCGCACCTGCCCGGGTCTGTTGCCGTTCATTGGCGGGCGCTCTTGACTTCGATACCCGGCTTGCCCGAATTATAGGCTGGGCTCATCCTTAGCATATCATCACGGTCATGTGCCGCAGATGCGCATATTAGGTTGTCAAATATGTTTTCTGATATTCATCCACTATATCTCCGGCGGGGCCACTTTCGAGAACCCCCAACCCGGCGCAGCTGCAGGAAGCCATGCCGACGACACGGTGTTCATCCTCCCAAACCCTTCGAGTCAGTCCGTCTTCAACCTCCCCGGGGCTGTACCAGCTGACTTCCAGCAAAACTCCCCAACTCAGAATCATGCCGCACAGGATGAAGATGGCAGATGGTACGACGCCAGCCTGCGGCTCGATCAGCGCCAAAGAGAAAGCAACCCGCATGGTTGTCTACATCATCCGATAAGCAAGAGAAAGAAACGGGGGGGAAAACCCCCCCAAACCCACATTGGTTGCCACTTCGATAACGTAAAAGAAAATTGAAAGCAAAAAAAAAAAAAAAAAGCCTCCCAACGAAAAGTTGACCTAGGTCATTATATAGCGCTGAATTGCTCCTCGTTATGATGATGCGGATAAAACAAGAAAAAAGACGGCCCTTTCTGTATGCCCGAAACTCCTAGGAAACGGTCCCCAAATAATTCTGATTTTCGCGCATCCCAAACAAACGTCAAATAGCTGCTCGGCTTGAGGGACAGGGATTATCCATCCGAGGCACACCTCTGTCGGAACTTGAAGCAACGCTGCGTGGATAAATCTCTGACCGAATTAGTCTTTAAATAGAAGTCTAGTATAGACGGTAAGACCATCGATGGTCCTTTGCATGCGTGCAAACTGCTCATAGTGTTCTCTCGTTTTGCTCAGACGCCGCTCCAGCCGTCCTTGGTCGGCTGGTACGCCTTGTAGCCTGGGTAGGTGCCGCCGCTGCTTTGAGGGGGTCGCTGTTCCTCCTCTTCGACGTGCTGCGGGGGGGCACCGCCTGGGCCGCGGTTATAGTTGTATTGTTGCGGAC
The DNA here is from genome assembly GCA_030867225.1 of Colletotrichum caudatum. Lineage (NCBI taxonomy): Eukaryota > Fungi > Ascomycota > Sordariomycetes > Glomerellales > Glomerellaceae > Colletotrichum > Colletotrichum caudatum. The sequence continues at coordinate 445,189 of MU846003.1, read as the reverse complement.
GGCTGTTGCCGCTGAAGTCGAAGCCAGCGTTGTTCTGGAGATTGGGAGACACCGGCTCGGCTGTGTAGCTACGCTGAGGAGCGAGGGGGCGGGTTGATTCGGAAGAGTACTGGCGCGCACCGCCTCCGTATTGCGGGCGACCAAAGTTGTCGCCAGGGTACTGTTCTTTCTGGTCATAGCCATAGTCGTTCTGGGGAGCAGGCGAGCGTCGGTACTCGGAAGGAGGAGCCGGTGACCTGCGGTAGTCATTGGGAGGGGCAGGAGAACCGCGATAATCTCCGGGAGGACCGGGCGAGCGGCGGAAGCCAGGCGGCGCGGGACTGGGCCCGTTGCGAGGAGGTGCTGTGAGGCTCCGCGGAACAGGAGCCGGGCTGGGGCCGTTACGCGGAGGTCGGCCCATTCCGTATCCTCCCTGCTCGTAGTCGCTTTGGCCCTGGTCGAACTCTTGCTGAGGGGGAGGATAGGTCTGGCCCCTCTGCTGCCCGTACCCGCCGTTGTTGAAGTCCCGGTGCGGAGGCCGGCCACCCTGAGCCATTGCCATGCCTCCTGCTGCTGCCACGCCCCCAGCTCCAGCGCCGTAGCCCTGGTCTACTCCGAAAGACGAGGTCGATTGTCCATACGCGCCGTTGTAGCCACTGGGTCCCTGGCCGCCCATCGCATAAGGGCCTGCAGGCTGGTTGGGGAAGTATCCGCTGGCGCCTGCCTGGGCATTCTGGCCATACGGACTCCTGTCGCCTGGCATGGGGCTGTTCGGGTGCGATGTAGCGTTGGGTGCCATCAGGGGCACGTTCTGTCCGTTGGGGTTCGGTGACGCTGCAGGCTTCATCTGCTCAAGTTCCACCTCTTCCTCGAGTGTGACCTTTTTAGAGCCTGCGCCCTCCCAGCTGGGCATTGCCGGCAGCGAGTCTGCGTCTGCCGGGTTGGAGCTGGACTTGCTGACCTCGAACTCGGCATACTGTGGGGGTACTGCAGCCCCATTAGCCGTTGGTGTCGAATGTGCCGCGTGCGTAGGAGCGCCGTTGTAGAAAGGAGCCATCGGCGCCTGAGACTTGTAGCCTTGATTCGTCGGCGCGTATGAGTCGTCGAGATGCTTATGAGGTGTTCCCTTAGGTGTGTCGCAGCAACCCATACAATTACCGCAGCACTTCAGGCAGTAACAGCACTGGCAGCAGCACGACAACCCGCAGCAAGCGCATCGGATGATGCACCAAACAACCGAGAAGACGATCAAGCCGACAACAACCATCACGCCAATGACGGGCCACCTGGGAAAGTCAGCGTTAAAGCAGCCAGACGAGGCGACAATCATAAACCTACTTGCAGTACGTGGCGGCCATGCAGTTGTCCCAGCTGGAAAAGGCTTTCCTCACATCGCTGATCTGGGCCCCGGCGTTGTTTACCGTATCCGTGATTCCGCGGCTCTCAATGTTTGCGGCCAGGCTCGACACGACAGAACCCCATACCCCTCCCCGAATACTCCTCGCCATGGCGACATCGATCGAAGGCATTTTGGTTGCTAGTGTTCCCCTCTCTTTCTATTCTTTCTTTTCTTCTGAAAACGAACGTGGTTCTCGACAGGATACCCACAAAATGGGGTGTGTCGAGGTCGATTGGTTAAGTGGTTTCTAGTTCCGTAATAATCACGAGGCTACAACTCCATCATGTTCTGGGCCCGGTGTTTCGTGCTTCGTCTTTGGCGCTGTTATTCGGTTGGCTTTAAGCGTGATCCGAGTGCAGTCAAGGAGGAAGGCAAGTCGTTCGTGATGCCGGATATTGGGTAACGCAGGTGTAACGGTCGAATCGGCCCAAAGAAAGGAAGGTGGGTAAAAAAATTCACAAAAAAAGCCAAAGGCGAAAACGAAGGTTGGTTGGTGGTCGGAAACGAAAGTCGAGAGGCTCACAGACGACGCAAGAGAGACCAAGGTGGACAGCGTCTGTGTCGCCTGCAAATGGAATTGAAAGAAGGGTTGGTCGTCACTGCGGGAGGGCAAAGCGCTCGCCACCTTGGGTGTATGAGTGGGTGGGTGGGTGGTTGAGAAAAGGCCGACGAATGACAGCGACGGACAATACTAAGCCCAGAGGTCTTCGTCTCAAGACAGCACTGAAACTGGGCGGTGCAAGTCAGCAAGCACAACGGGATCTCCCTGAATGTTGGGCGGTCCGTGGCCAGCAGATTGAGTAGGTTATATGGGTTGGTCCTATTACTCAATGCCGTCTTCGAGTGCGCAAATCAGGGAGGGGCGGCAATTTGTGTTAGCCCGTCGAGAGACACGGTTATCCCAAGTTCGATGGAGGCTGAAGGCGAGGGGTGGTGTCCGTTTCGCGAGACGTGTCGAAGGTGATAAGTCCCGAAGTGGCTTCAAGATGGAGCAAGAGAAGAGGAGAAATGATTGGGCTGCAGTTGCAAGTTGGGGATCTCTGCTGCTTTTCGCGTTGCAAATCGGGTCAAGTCGAATGAATGAGAGACACAAGGGAGTGTTGCCAAACAGCCAAGGGAACGGCGGAAGGTGTGATAAGGAATAGGAGCGAAACGGCAAAAGGACGCAGCCTGGCGGGTTTGTCGGAGGTAATACACTAACTACAGTGCGGGAGGCTGAACAAAAAGGAGTGATTGCTGAGAGGCAGCTGTAGATGGGACGAAAAGGGTTCCCGCGACCACAAAGGTTAGAAATGATCAAAAAGGTGGACGGGGAAAAAGATTGTGAGGTGTCGAGAGGAAAGTTAGAATGAGGAAGGGATTGACGTGACGGGCATACTGGTAGTAGGTACACGGCAGAGATCGCTTTCTCGCAGGAACCCACGAGGGGACGATCAGAATCGGGGAGAGGGGAGAGTAGCGATTGAATGCCACCAAACGGGCCGGCGCGGTCAAATCACAATAGAGGAAACATTACGGGTAGACCTCCCTCCCTATAATGCAGCAGCTCGTGCAGCTATAGTGCAAGGCAACATACCCACCCTCAGAGAGAGAGAGAGAGAGAGAGAGAGAGAGAGAGAGAGAGAGAGAGAGAGAGAGAGAGAGCGAGCGCGGCCTGAGCGCAGCGCGCGTCCAAGGGGAGATTTTCAAATTGCGAACGAGCGCCATGCCGCCTCGAGGTGGCACACCGGACCCCCCTGCTCAGACGAACCCAGTTGAGGGAAGCGGTTCCTCTCTGTTTCTCTCATGCTATCCTCACCCTGTGTCCCTATGTAGGTACCTAACGAAGGCTTTTATTATTGTTATTTTATCAAAAAATTAAACTTTCATTGCGGACTAGCATGGCAATTCTTGCGTCTTCTTCGTAGACTCCCGTTCCCACTATACAGCTGTGCGACTGCCGCTTGTCGGCGCCGCCTTGCAATCTCTTGCCGTTTGTCGCCTACGGGCCTTGCGTTTGAGCCGTTGAAAACGGTTCAAGAGCCCCCTAATCGCCCTTATGGCAATGCTTCCAAAACCACTGTCCTGTGGAACCGCTTGCACCCCTCCCCACCCCTTTCCCTCCCCTTCCCGGTCCGCCCGTCAGGCCTCGGAGATGATTGGCTTCGCCGACCGTCATTGACAGTCACCAATTAGTTTGCCCTGCCGTTGCACTTCCACGTTCGTCTTAGCGAGCACCACTGCACTGCAATGCAGCCCTCAGCATGCAGAGTCGATAAGGTGAAACATTGTGCTTTCGTCTCCAGACGCTATGGCCGATGCCAAGTCGGCGGTAATCCGTGCCTGAGGCCTGGGATGACACTAAGGGTCGTTGGGCCCGAGACGGGAATACACGAGAGAGAGAAAAGAAAAAAGAAAAAAGCAACGGTTATTCCCAGCCAAGGGTCTTGCTCTTGTGAGCATTACCATCTTGTTCGCCACATCTGCGCTGGAGATACTGCCCGCCTGCCTGCTTGCCTATCTGCGTGGGCCGCTCGGCCTAATGAATGCAAAGAAACCGGCTGATGTTGGCAGCCTCGGCTACAATGGATTTTGCTTTCTCGGAACCCCTCCCGATGACAACAAAGTCAGTCTCCCCCTCAACCTGAGACCTCGCCGTCGAAAGGAAGAAGCTCCAGGCACGGGCTCTCACACGTCCCAGAAACGAATGCCCGTGAAAGGAATTGGCTTTCCGGGCGCGGCGGCCCAGCGAGAGCCCTCCGGTCTCGGGTGGGGAGAGCCTACCTACCTACCTACCTATTACTGCTTGCTATACCAAGTATGCAAGTTGCGGACCCGAGCGCGTTAAAAGTGACATGGCCCTGAGGAGAGTTCACGTAGCTGGATTCATCTTCAATCCGCGAGCGAGTCCGTGACCGTCATATCATGCAGCTCGGCAGCGCCCGTTACCACTGGACACATGCACCTTTTCGTCATGCATGAGGTAGCGGCCTGATCCGATGCCGGCATCGCACATCCGCATACGTTTTAGGGTTTCTACAGAAACGTTTGTGGAACTGTGTAACGATACTGGTATATTATTGCTGTCAAGTCATGTTCAGAGCCTCCGGTGGCTCACATCCCGCCCTGGTGCAGAGCCAAACCCAGGTTTTATCATACACGTGAGCTGATGTCCATCCTGTTGTTCCCCTACGCGGGTCTTCTCGTTTGTGTCATATGTGGGGTGGTGTGCGTACGACCAAAACTCCATCCAAAGGAAACCGCCAACGCCGTCCCAAGTTTTCGCAAAAGAGGTATCATGTTTGTGTCGCGAGCCACTTTGTCTCCAAGCAATTCCACTGTCGTCGGCCAACGCGACCCCTCTCTACTTTCCAGGTGGCGGGCCAGCGGGAGGCGAGTAGGCGTCACGCTGGTACGAGTTTTGCGGCTGCTGCAGTTGAATGCCCTCGTTGTGGGCGCCGTAGTAGCCGTCGTTGGGGTTGAAGGTCGTGCCGGTGTACTGGGGGTTTTGTTGAGCCTGTCCGTAGGCTGGCGGTGGGGCGGGGTAGGACCCGTCCGCGCCCGGCTGAGGGTAGCCTGCGTAGCCCTGCTGCTGGCCGTTGTACTGCTGGTTGTAGGCGTAGGCGTGCTGGTTCTGCTTGTTGTTACCACCCATCCAGCCGAAGCCGTACATGGGCTGGACGCCGCGTCTCCTGCGACGACGAGCGTTCATGCACCTATTCGGAGACAAATCAGTATTGGTGGTTCGTTGAAAACAAGGGAGGCGTGGAAGCGGAACCACTCGAAGGTCACACTTACAAGACCAACATGAGGAGTGTAAGACCGGCGACGACGGCGGCGAGAACCCAGCGTCCCCACCAGTACCACGCGCCGCGTTCGTAGCAAACTCCATTCCTATAGACTTGGCCGGAACGGCAAGGAAATTCTCTGCCGGATTGGTGTCAGCATACATAAGAAGATCCTCGTGGAAGGTGCATCGGTCCATGCTAGTTGGTTGGTAGGCCCAAGCTGCGAGTAATGCACACAAGTTGGTCCGAGTGGATGCTTGCTTACCTCTTCTCGAGAGCTTGAGGGAATTCGAAGGCCGCCATGTTTACCGGTAGCCGATATGTGTCTATGTGTTTTGGTGGTGAATCGATCGTTGCGAGGCGCACTGCCAAAATTACAAACGTCGATCAGGCACAGGTGCTTCGCCAATCGAAATCGCAACCGATTTCGATGGACAGGGTGTGTTGCGGGTTAGGGGAAGGATAGGTAGGTATGTTGAGGGGCGAAGAAAAGCAGCCGTGGGGGGGAGAGCTTCAGCCGCTCGTGCTTGTGTTTTGTGTATGCTTTGAGTAAAAAGGCTCCGGCGGATTGCTTCTCTTCGGCGTAGCTATGCTTTCTTTGATGTGGCGTTAGGATTGAGGGAGGTGATGGCGGATGACGTGATGTTTTTCAAGAACCAGTATGGGTGACGTCCCGAGCAAGGCTGGTTGGTCTAGACCAGGAAGACTCTCTTCCGGTGTGCACAGAAATAAGACACTGACTCGGTCAGATGATAACGCGAGCGCAGCTTATTTGGGATGCAATGCAAATATGGCCGTCGGCTGCAGGTGCAAGGGGGTTCAATCGGATAAGATATTTGTTTACTTTTGGTCGGGGAAAGAAGCCTTTGGGACTCGATGATGTACAAGGTTGATGGTTCCAGGAATGTGTGTATATATGTATTGCGAGAGTAAAAAAAAAAAGGTCGGACGGTGGAAATGAGAGAGAGTGTGTGTGTGGAGGGAAGGGAATGGCGGAAAAAGAGGGATCAAGTTATATTTCGCCCCAGGTTGAATGAAGTGAGCCAAGCAAATCGTCGCCAGACCAAGACCCCGAAGCTACGTCTTGGAGGCTGGGCAAAGTCACTTGTCCCCCTCGCCATTGCGTGGCCTCCCTCTTTGCTTGGCCAAAAGAGAAACTGGAAGAATTCGCTGTGGTTGCCTGCCTACCTGCCTACCCACACTAATCCCACCCATTCTTTGTCATTACCAGGCAATGACCAAATTCACTAGCCCCGATGCTACAGCCAATAGGTGGCCCACTCTGCGCTATCAAGTAGACATGTCCGGACGTTTGGTTTGGGCCATCGAGTACGGATACCTGCCTACCTGTCTGTATCCGTATGCCGGCATCAGATCTCCTCGCCCGGCCAGCCAGCCCAAGATTCCCGAAGATACGGACCCTTCCAAATCATCAAATGCACCGGGACGTCAGGGTCCATTCCGCTCAGCCAAAACATCTCAGTCCACCTGACCAGTGGCAACAGGACACCAGTTCACACGGGAGTCCGATAGATAGCTCGTCCAGAGTGGCTGTGTTCACGCCTTCGCCCAACCAACGCTGCCTCACACCCGGTCTTGGTCACGAGCGAATCGCAGTGCCCCCCCCCCCCCCTCCTCCCCGACTTCTGGGCCAAACGCAAGCTGATGGGGGAGCAGTCATCTCCCAAGTACTCGGCCCACCTCCGGGCGCCTCACATCACCGGCACGGACGAGAATTGGCTGTCCCCCATTCCGGCTGCCGACCCCTTGCACTTCGACCTAAGCTACGATGTATCCTTCCCAGGGTTCCTCGTCGACCCGTGGCGTGACTACGGATACCTTGAACACAAATCATCGACAGTATACAGATGGACTAAAAATAAAGGATTCGATTTGGTCGTCCGTTTTGTTTGGACGCCGTTTGTTTGTCTTTGAGAACGGGCTCACTAAGTAACGTAACACGCCAAGCAAGCTGGGCGATGAAGAGTCGCGAGGTTATCCAAACATCCTTCGAATCGTCTCTTCATTCTGCTGTTTGTTCACCTCCACGGTGGTGTCTGTCCGGTCACGAACCGTACGCACTGAGGCATCCCCCCCCCTCCGGCGAGTCGTTTCTTTCGCCGCCTTCGGCTAGTCTATGACGAGACGATATCGCGGCATTCCGGCACAGGTCCGGCTGAGCGGGTTGCAATGTACCCCGAGGCACCAACCATCGTAGGTACCTCGCGTTCCACAGCTTCGTTCCGAGCCGTGTTCCACCGCTCACTGCCACCAACCCTTACCACACTAAACCCGGGTGCTTCGTATGCTTTCCAATACCGCGACCGCAACCACCTGGCCTAGTGACTCGCCACCACCGTGCGTCCCGGCCGCTCGGGAGGTGGGAACACACTACGGTTGGAAATTGAGGCTTTGACCGCTGACGCTGATGCGGCCCCTCCCCTCCCCTTCCACTCCACTCTGCGCGTGGCCGACCCCCACCAGGCGTGCGCCGGTCCACCCCCGCCGCAGGCACTGCAACCAGAAACCTCCCCCCTCTCGACGAGTCACCATGCAGCAGGGCCATCCTGACGGTAACTCTAAATTATAAGCAGACTCGCCCGGCTTCTTTGATACACGGCGCTCTCACTGGCTCCTGTGTGCGAAAGCTCGGCCTATTATAGACAAGCGATGGAGGACACAGCCGAGTCGAAGTGGGTGAATTGGCCAATATATCTTCTTCTGTACCCCTCCTCATCCCTCTCTCCGCCCAATCGTCGCTCGACAGAGCAATCCGAACGGGCCCTTCCAACTGCTTCGACTTTGCCGCCAAGGCTGTTTCTAAACTTCTGGCGCCAACTCTGCTCGTCTCTTCTCATCCGGCCGGCGCTGCGCAGTTGGTTGGGTTGGTTCCCAAACTCTCTCTGCCTCGTTGTTTGGGACTTCCTTCCGCATACCTAGCCCGCCGCCGGACTTGGCAGTCTGAATGCCCCCTCGGTCTTCACCACCTCTCATGACCGACAGTCTTGAAGCCACCGGCACAATAAAGTGACACCACATCGCATATCCATCTTGCACTGCACCTCGGTTTACGTTGTGCCGTAACCCCGTGAAACTGAGCGTCTTCGGGACATTAAAAGGTATATTCTCTATAAATACACAAATCCTGCACTGGTCAGATCAGCATCGAGACCGTCATCTAAGCAAGCGCTGTGAAACCCAATCCATCGTTAGTGACCGAGTCCTTGGATGTGACCCTTGCGCTTTTCCCCTATTTTTTTTCTGTCCCTCCCATAGCCAGATCAAGGACAAGAAACAAGTGTACACCGACCCCCGGTTTGCCATATATCCGTGTGCCTACCAACGGGCCAAACACAAAAACAAGAAGAAAAACGCGAAACATATGCCCAGCGTCCAACTGAGAACCCATTCGTAGCCCGTAAAACCGATTCGTCGCAACTTTTTTATTATCCACTGTGCCGGGGCTCGTCCAAAGCAAAACATCATGTCATCCCCAGAACGCCGTACCGCCGCTGATGTGAAAAGGAGCAGTCGTGTGCTTGCTAGTCGAATGTATTTACTTGGGAAACGTGAACCGGGAGGTTATCTTCTCGGGTTCCTTCTTGGCCGGAGCCATCTGTTGCTGATGCTGCCGCGCGGCAAGGTCGGCAATCTTCTCGCGCGCCTTCATGAGGCTGCTGTTGTCCTGTTGCTTCAGCTTTGCGCGTATTTCGTACAGCGTCATCAGCGTCGAGGCCCGGTCCAGATCGTCTTCGCCCTGTTCCGCAGCCGTCATGTAAGCACTCTGTCCTGCTCTTGAACGATGTGACTGCTGCAGCAGCGGCGGGACAGCGCCTCGTACCTCTGATTCTCTCTTTGGGGTGCCCGGGATGGAAGAGCCCTGGGCCGAATTGGAGCGTGACAAGACGGGCGGGCTCATCATGATGCGACGACCGAACTTGTCGACGCGGGCGGGGGAGACGTTGCCTGTACCCGGCCGCGAGGTCTGCGAGCTGTGTGCGCGGCGGAGTTCATCGGTAGGGCGCTTGGCCAGGCCGGCGCCGGCGGGATTGGTGCCGGCCCTCTCGACGGTCTCGATGGCCTTGTTCGCTGTGACGAGGGCTGCCGCCGCGTTGGGTTCCTGAGATTAGAGAAAAGGAATCGTCAGCTTCCAGTAGACAGCGTGTTTCTGAATTTCTCAGAAAGTTTATTGAGGCCCTCCCCTGCTCGACTCCCGTTTCCTCCTTCGACCGCCAGAGGGCAAAGCGGAGGGTTACATGGGCAAGCCAGAGGAATGCGCGTGGGAGGAGAAATCAAGACAAAGGACAGTTGGGAAAGGAGAGAGGGACGAACCGCCGCATTGAGGCTGCTCAGGTCGGCAAGCATCTGCGCCAGCTGGAGGCTCTCCATGGCGTCGATTGCAGCGCGGGTGCAGATTCTCCTGTGGATGATGGCGTGCGAAGGATGGAGGAATTAAGTAATTAAACCTTGAACAATGCAGTGTTGGTTGAGGGTCTGGAGTGGATACGTTAGCAATCAGCAGCGAATCTGAGGAAGAGTGGGACTGCGGAACACTGAACCCACCAACGCCGTCATTCAATCTCGTTCAATCCAAGGCGGGCAGGCTGAGAAAGGAGTACTTGGGCAAGGCCAGGTAGGTACCAAGACAAAGCAGCACAGGCGCTGAAGAGGAGACTTGCTGGTTTAAGGTTTGAGAATCGCGCAGCTGAAGAAGAGGGCCAGAGCGGAGGGTGCGAGTACCAGGAGCTGTCGTTATTTTGTTGTTCGTGTATTTGTGAGTTTGTGTAGGCAGTTCAAAGAAGCATCTCACAACCCGGGTAAAGATGCTGGTGAACAGATAGTTTTGGCAAAAGGCCTGGATGCAGGTGGCACTAAAAAAAGAGAGGAATTACCCCGCCGGAGACTTGGGTAGCAAAGAAAGGCGGGCCCAGGTTGCAGGGCAGGGAAAAGGTATCCTGACTGGTCCTTGGGGATCGGATTCGGCGGAAGGGACGCCGTGCTGCCCAGTGCTGTCAAGAAAGAAAGGAAGGAAGGAAGGAAGGAAGCGGGGGAGCCTGACACTTTCCCTTCCCCACACACTCCAATTCAGCCACGTCCAGACTGCAGCACGCAACACGCAACCCCGGGCCCTTCCCTGTCCTTCGCTGCCCTTCCAGTCTGCTGAAGAGACTGCTGGAATGTCTGCCACAGCACCTCAGTGGACGGTTGCCACTGACAACCGCCTCACTGTTGAAGCCCCCCTCCAAAGTGGTCGGTCCCTGACCTTCTCTCTCTTTTCTCGACCTTGGCTAGTAGAAATTGTTGACTCATAAAGCTTCAAACAAAACCCCACGTGCATCAGACTGGATTGAGCCTGCGCGAAGTCTTGGTTCCATCTGAAGCTCCTCCCCCGCCTTGATGCAGGAGTCTTTTGTGTTTGCCAATAAGTAATTAGCTGGTCGCTGATTGACACATCCGCGGGCCCCAAAGAGCCTAACCCGCGTTGGCAAACCTCCGTCGTGCCGGCAGCTCCCTAAACGTTACTTACCTGTACTACAGGTACCTAATACAGGTATCTAGATACCTACGATGTAGTATCATCTTCCCTCATAGTGGACGCTGACCATGACTAAGCATGGTGAGACCCACCCGGTGTGGGCCGAGTGCTCGCTATCCGATGAAGCTCCGGCATCGCTTCGGCTTCCATCCCCGAGCTCGTTATCAACATCCCACACTCACACTCATATAAAAAAGAGTCCAATAGACGAAAGCCTTCGAACCGAGACGAAATCGCGGTGTATAACTCAAGATGTCAATGGTGTTTAGACGATCAATGGCTACCGCCGCCTCGTTGAAGAAGGCCGGAAAGGTCATGTGCATCGGCCGCAACTACGCGTGAGTGATTAGTCAATCACCCTCAACGACACCAGCAGCAGAGGACAGTTAACTCGCGATCCGCAGCGATCACATCAAGGAGCTCAACAGTGCCCGCCCTAAGCAGCCCTTCTTCTTCCTCAAGCCCACCTCTTCCATCCTCCTCCCCGGGGCTGGCCCCGTGCTGAGGCCCAAGGGCGTCGACATGCACTACGAGGTTGAGCTCGCTCTCATTATGGGCAAGCAGGTCAAGGACCTCAAGCCCGACGACTACAAAGGCGCCATCGATGCCATTGAGGGTGCGTCCCATCAAAACCGAGTTGCCAGCACCTCACCGCAGGGCTTGCTGACGTGACGCAGCATACGCGCTAGCCATCGACATGACTGCGCGCAACACCCAGAACGAGGCCAAGAAGAAGGGTCTTCCCTGGTCCATCGCCAAGGGCTTCGACACGTTTCTGCCCATGAGCGACATTGTCAAGAAGTCCGCCATTCCGGATCCTCACGACATCGAGCTCTTCCTCAAGGTCAACAACGAGACCAAGCAGGACGCCTCCACCAACCTGATGCTGTTCCAGATCCCCCGCATCCTGAGCGACATCTCCAGGGTCATGACCCTCGAGGCCGGCGACATCGTCCTCACCGGCACCCCCGCCGGTGTCGGCCCGGCCGTGCCCGGCGACGTCATCCACGCCGGTCTACGTGTCAATGGCAAGGAGCTTCCCGAGGCCAAGATTGAGGTTGGCGTCGAGGAGTCTCCCAGTTCGTACCAGTTCTCCGAGACGTAAGCGGACCTGAACGTGCCTGAGTCGGGTGTGTAGAATATTGTGAGCGATTTGTCTGCAACAATTCACTGGAAAAGGTCATGTTGGGTCTCGGCCGCTGGGTGCGAGAAAATGTCTCGATTTCAATACCCCAATCGCATGTACTCTTTATCCACATAGACCGTATGCTCGCCTACAACACAAGATACCCCACCCCCACCTAAAACACCGTAAACACACGTCTCCCAAAGACTGCCTGCCAGATGAACGAATCACTCGAGGTTGGGGTCCTTGATCGACCCGGGCTTCGGGGCCGCCTCTGCCACGGTGCCGCACTTCTTGCACGTCCGCGCCTGCTCGTCGGCCTTGAAGGCCTCAACGGCGGCCTTGATCTGGGTGCCGAGGTCGGTGCAGTGGAAGGCGGCCTCGTGGACCACGTCGCGGCACGACTCGCAGTACCAGCGCATGCGGTCAAGCGAGCCCTCGGGGCGGCGCTGCTCGAGGACGACGCCGACGGTGTTTGCGAAGCGCACGGGGTTGTGCGGGGTGTTCCCGGGGAGGAGGAACATGTCGCCCTCGCGGATGATGATGTCCTTGAAGACGCCCTCGTCGACGACCTTGAGCATCATGGCGCCCTTGTACTGGTAGAACCACTCAGGCGTCTGGTTGATGTGATAGTCTGTCCGGGCGTTGGGGCCTCCGACGATCTGGGAGCAGGGTCAGCCAACAGGCAACTCGTCGTATAGTCGACAGAACAGAGTGGCACGTAGAGCTGGAAAGCGTACCATGACCGTGAAGCCGTCATTGTAGACGCAGTAGTTGTTGATTGGGGGCTTGAGGAGGTGGGAGTTCTCCTCCAGCCTGACGTGGCATGCGTCAGTTAGTCTAAGTCAAGCCTAGTCGAAGTGGGTTGCGCGAATAGCCTCTCGAAAAGCCACATCATGGTGTCGCTCGCTACTCACCACTTGGGCAGGTTGACAGGGGGTCCGAGCATCGTGGAGGGTGACGTGACGGCTAGCCACTTGGGTCGAGAGCAATTATTTGTATCGCAAGCTTCCTAATTCTCTCGACGGCTGCGACTTCGTCAAGGCTGGGTTCCAGGGCCACAGGAATATGTTGACTCGGGTTGCTGCTGCAGGCTGCGAGAGATGAAATCAGACCAACAGTGTTTCGTAATCAACCCCTCCGTGGCGAATGGGCTCGAGCGCGCAGAGGTTTTAGGCTTTCCGCTAAAGCCGTTCCTAGTCCGGACGGACCTGTCGGCGTCAACCTCGGGGCTACTACTTACTCACTGTCTGTTTGGCCGCTGGGGCTCGCTCAGCGGCTGCAGGCTCGTTGTCCCGAATGCATCGGAGCAATTCCTTGTCAGGATCTCAATGGAGATGAGAAGGCCCAGCCCTCATACCTCATGCGAGTGAATCACCGGCAACTGGAGCCGTAGCAGATCAGCCTCAAGCAAGCCTACAACTAGGTGGAGCGATCCACACGCATCGGGATTCAGAGCACCCAGAAGACCCTCGAAAACTACCAGGAACCGCGCATCCATGGAGCCCCGGCTGAGAACAACAGCAACGTCGTCACTGGCGGTCGCAAGGACAGGCGTGACGAGGAGGTCGCATGTGACAGACGTCTCTGCATGTATGAGTGAGGGGACCCCCCTCGCAGCGCCCCGCCTCACCCGTCACTTGGCCGCCTCGCAGCGCTGAGAGTCGTGCATCTGTCGATCTCGCAGGCCGGGAGCACGAGGTGCTGCGTCCTGCAAGATACAGCAGCAGCGGCGGCGGCGGCAGCGGCGGCGGCGGCAGCAGCAGCAGCAGCTGCTGCGGCAGCAGTGGCGGCAGCTAAGGGGCCCAGGAGATGGGAGGGATCGCCCTCTTAAATCACTTGGGACGAGCCAACGACGTCCTGGCCGCTACGACGCAACTCTTGCGCCATCCATCACTTCTTCCTATATCTCTCTGATCGGGGGGGGGGGTTGGTTCTCCTCGGGGGGTTGGTAAACATGTCACGGGGTCCATCCAGTCTGGCAGCGGATGGATGGCATGCAGGCGTACAGCGGTTCGCCCTAAACCAAGGTAAGTAAGTAAACTACCTACGTGTAAAACGCTTCCCGCGTGGCCGATTGCGAAAGCATGACAATGACATGGCCGCTGCCGACCGCTTCTTCTCTTACACCGACTCAAGCGGGTGGAAAGAAGCATAGGCAAAGAGAGGCGACGAGGAGGGAACATCCCGTCTCACGGCTCGACTTGCGCACATTTGAGCGAGTTTCCTCAAGCCACGGGCCGCCACCCTTCGCCCTATTTTAGTTTCGGCAGCGTTTTTCCGCCCGTACACGTTCGGCGCGTACGAAAGAAGCCCGTCATTCTTTCAAAAGAGTTACCTACGCGCACGCAACCTTTCCAGACTTTTCCTTTCTTCTCGATCCGAGTCTTCTTTTGCACATCTCCCTAGCTCCCGCCCCACCGGAACCTAACCCCCATCCCACCCCCGCGAAACTGCGACACTGCGACCCTATACCTTGCGTTACCGAAACCCGCTACCTACCTATCCAACCCCCCACTCACGTTCCCGTACATCATCTCATACTCTCTCCCCCCCCCCCCCCCCCGGGCCAGCAGCTCCTCTGGCCTTGTCGCATATTCCCCCTTTCCTCAACATACGACACCACCGACCTTCTCCATCCTCTCGCGCTCGAATTCAGCCATCGAACAACTCGACGACAAGATCGCACCTCTTGCAAAACCAGCACCGACACGATGGACCACTCCCACATGGATCACTCCCACATGGACCATTCCATGATGGACCACTCCGCCATGGATCACGGCAACATGGGCGGGAACGGCATGGGCGGTGGCATGGGCGACCGGTGCAGCATGAACGTAAGCTCTACCCGCGCACATACTCGTGTCTCTCTTCCTCTCCCTCCGACCCTCACAGAGCTTCGGGGGTTTCCTCCGAGGGCTGCCCCGTCCTGTCCCGTCTCCCTTACGGCCCGCTTCCCCGGGCGTTGCGAACACCGGCTAACCCCGATCCCTCTCTCCAGATGCTCTTCACCTGGGAAACCAAGAACCTCTGCATCGTCTTCCGCCAGTGGCACGTCCGCTCCACGTCTGGCCTCGTCATTTCCCTCCTCCTCGTCGTTGCCCTCGCCGCCGGCTACGAGGCTCTCCGCGCCGCCTCCCGCCGCTACGAGAACTCCGTGAACAAGCGTGTCGAATCCCTCCCAAGTAAGCCTTCTCCTTTGTTGCACGACCGTCAACACGCACACGTCACATCCAAGAAGCCCCCCCTCTTCCTCCTTGCCTTCCGTGCCCTACCATCATGCTTTTGAACTTGCGTCCCCCTACCTAGCGCCTCTCTTTCAACGACCGTCGTAGAGGGGACCTTGGGGGGCGCATACAGACCCTGAAATCCCCCCCAAAATATGATGGCGCACGATGAGCTAAGAGTCCTGTGTCTCTCGAGGCGTCGCTGTAACCGTTACTGAGACAACCCCCTTCCTGTGGACAGGACGCGAACAGGCCGAGGCCAGCAGGAGCGCCCACCTCGTCAAGGCTGCCCTCTACGCCGCACAAAACTTCTACGCCTTCATGCTCATGTAAGTGTGAAACCCCCTAATCCTTCCGGCCTCTCCCCGATGGCCGGTTTGTCTTTAGTCTTTGCGTGTGCCTCGAAAGGGGAGCAGCAGCAGCAGCAGCAGCAGCATCATGCGGTCGCGCGCGCAGGAATCATTCGACGAACCACAGACCCTTAGAGACGAGAGCGGGCGAGGGAGGTGGAATTCGAGAGATCCCGTGGCTGACAAAATCAGGCTCGTCTTCATGACATACAACGGCTGGGTCATGGTCGCCGTTGCCATCGGCGCGTTTGTGGGCTACGCCGCGTTCGGAAGCACGACCTCGTCGACAAAAGACAACGCCTGCCATTGAGCCGTCCCGCCCACCGATGGCTCTGTGGGCAGGGGAAACCCAGTCACCAAGGAGCTTTACTTAGTAGACATGCCTCTGAAGTCACTGTTTTTTTTTATTTTACATACATCCTTTTTCCAAACACCACCGGCGTCTCTTTTCACGGGCGTTAGTTCTTTCAATAGCATCAAGCTCCCGGAGTTCCTCCCCGAAGACAGGCGGGGCGTGTCGAGTGGAGATACAACAAGGAGGGGAGACGGGGAGAGGCGGGGAAGCAGAGGGGGAGGGCGGCACATTCGGACTGCTATATACATTATGAAAGCAAGACTTATTCATCATGACCGCTGCAGCTGCTCTAGCTGCAGCCTCTACAGTATCTCTCTTTTTCTACAATGGAGGCGGGGTACCACGGCGGGCTCGCCGTGCTCCCGCTTGCCCAGTCTCGTTTCTCATGCCCATCAATAGGTGATTGCCCCTCAAACGATGGAGACAACTACCTGCCTACATCTTTGCAGGTTCCGCCTTCTCCTCCGTCGCGCCGGCCGCCGTCGCCTCGTCCCGCTTCCTCTTCTTGTCGACCAGGCTCCCCTCCCTCTCGGCCTGCAGGATGATCTCCTCGTCCCCAAAGTGCGAGTTGCATTCAAACTCGGGCTCCTTGCCGTAGGCGATCCGCGCCGCGTCCACCAGCATGTGCGCCGTCAGCCCCCACACCTTGAACCTGCCCACCTTTTCCTCCTCGAGCTTCTCCGCGAGGTTGCTCTGCGGGTGGTCCGCCTCCATGGCGTTCCCCGGCGTCGTGACGCGCTGGTCGTCGACGGGCACGTAAAAGTTGTGCACGCGCCACGGGTGGTCCTTCCACTGGATCCAGCTGCCGTCGTACCAGTGGCCCGGCGGCAGCGCCCTGCTGCTGCTGCTGTTGTTGTGCGGCTCCGCGTCCCTGGCCCGCAGGAAGTTCTGGAAGGGCGCCGAGAAGACGGCGGCGACCTCCTTGGCGTCCAGACGCGGTATCATGCGCTCCTCGACGAGCGGGCTGGGGTTCTCGTCGGGCTCCTCGTCGGCGTGGAGGAAGGCCACGCAGGGGCGGACGACGAGCTCCGTCCGGGCGAGATTGTAGGGGAGGTAGCAGAGGGGCTCGATCTTGAAGGGCTTGGGGATGCGTGCGTCGTCCATGGGCAGACCTATTTCCTCCCACGCTTCACGTCTCGCTATTTCGTCTATTCCACACGCAATTTATACGCATTAGCTTTTTGCGTCATCCCCCTGCCGCAGAGGCCTCTCTCTCTCTCTCTCTCTCTTTCCCTCTTCCGTGTGGGTGGACGCGGACATATGGGGGTGGGTCGGCAAACTTACACGGCGTCTCTTGTATCGTATCCGCTTTCCCGCCAGGGAATGCTGCGTGCCCGGAGAAGCTCCGTAGGCTCGCGGCGCGCATCGTGATGACGACACGCAAATCGCCCCTGCGGTCCGCGTACAAAAGTATCAAGACGGCCGCGCGGCGGCTTACTGGCAACCGATCCCAGAGCGGGAAGGCAGGCGGGACATATCGGCGCAGTCGCGAGATGGCCGCCTTTGAGCGCATCAGCATCCTATTCGCGCAAAGATACATGACGGCGCTAGTGGTGTGTGCTACGAAGTCAAGAAGGCAAGGGCGAAAAGAATGAGGGAAGGAAGAGGAAAAGGAAAGGAAAGGAAAGACTCATCGAGTCTCGAGTTCATGGGGTAACACGACGCTTCATATGCAGCAACATGAAGGTATACAATGCAAGTGTGTGTGTGTGGGTGGGGGGGAAGGAGGCGTAAGCATAGAGCAAGATTCGGGGAAGTACGGTACAAAAGTAGTGACAGGCTAGAAAACAGTAGATAGAGTTGCAACCTTCCGTGAAGGATGCATCTAGGATGCATCTAGCATCTAGCTCAACTACCGCTGCTACGAAGATGCGGGAGGAGAAGGGGCATGGGTAATCACTAACGGCAGAAACTGGGTTTAGCGGAGCCATGGCTTCAGCATCCCAGTAGCTCGTAACCTCTTGGTCGTCGTCGTCGAGGATCAGGACACCTTCGGGGTTCGGATTGGCAGTGCTGTCGTCGTCGTCGTTGTCGTCAATGTCGGCCCTCTTGTCGCTGGTAGGCGAAGGAGTTGGTGGAGTGGTGGCGGCGGTTACCCCGGCTGCGGGCGAGGGAGATGCTGCAGAGGTAGCGGCAGACGGGTGCTTGGCGGCTGCGGCTGCGGCGAGGTGGGTGGTGATCGCGTGGACGTCCTGGGCCGTTAGTGGCGTGGCCTCGTCTGGCCGATGGTCTTGGTGTTGCTGCTGCTGCTGCTGCTGCTGCAGGGCTGGAGACGCCGCCGCGGTGGTGGTGGTTCCTGTCGTTGCTGCTGCTGCTGCGTCTTCGGAGAAGGACGGAGGGGAGGTTGGGGCCGGCGAGGGGTCCGTCGCGGCCGCTTGGCTCATTCTCGGTCTTGTCTCACTCTACCTATCAGGGGTGGGGAGGCAAAGCGAGGCGAATGGCGGGAGCCGGAGCGTCTGTCGCGCGACTTTCGGAGACGAACCAACAGGGAAAGGATATGTATGGGAAGGGAAGAAGACAGAAGAGACGGCAGCAAAAGAAGGGTGGTGGGTAGGGTTAGCTGGAGTTCCGGTTCCAGACTCTGCAAGCTACCTAGGTACCTTTAGGTAGGTATAGCTAGTGACTAGCACACAACACGTTCAGCGACCAGTGGCGGGTGAGTCGGGCGGGCGTGCGTGCGTGCGCGCGCGCGTGTTCTTGCCTAGAAGGTCACGGACGTGGGACGTGGTTGGCTGAGATGTGGCGGCGGCAGGGAGGAGGCACGGATGGATACCTAATGGCGGGCTGTGGGTTCGGGGTTGTGTATGTGTTTGTGTGTGTGAGTGTGTAAGTGCGTGTGATTGGAGAAGGAAGACAGACAATCAGACCGTCCCGATGCTGGAGGTATGGTTTCCTGCTGCGAACGTGTCTTGGGGGAAAGAACTGAGGAAAATGGCCGAGCCGAAGTGCGGGGGTGGGGTCGTTCTAGATATCTCGAACCGCTCAAGGCCTACTACGTAGTGTACCTAGGTAGTTAGGTAAACTACGAAGTACTTACTGAGGTAGGTAATAGTTAGGTACTGAGTGTATGTATGTATGTCAACCCGCGCAAGTGACCGATCGTCACAGGCTGCGGTCAGCGAACAAGATTCCGAAGAGACCCAATCATGGTGGACGTACCAAATAAGCTACCAACGCACCATGTACATGATCATTGGTCCGCCAGTACCTGCCTTATTCGTTGCTGGTCAAAGCAAATACATGAAAAAATCAAGGTCCCTTTTCTCATCGGCCGTCTCGCCAGATGAGATGAGAGATGACTGAAGCTCGGTAGACGGCTGCCTGGGCGGACACGGAGCTCCCACGGGTGCGGGTGCGGGTGCGGGTGCGGGTGCGGGTGCGGGTGCGGGTTAGTCGCTACAAGGCCTTTTGATTGGCCCTTTTCGGGCTGCACTGCACTGCACATACGGATAGGTCCTTATCAAATTACCTTATCGGTGCTCGAGGGAAGCTGTTCACGTCACACGACTCACCCCTCGCTCTCTCTCTCTCTCTATCTCTCAGACACTCAAGTTTGCATCGACAGATCCATCTTCTGTTTTACTGGAATTTTTCATATTCATGTACCTAGGTAGTCGAGATACTCTTCGGTAAGTTGTATATCTGATCTTTCTTCTCTAATAGCCCAGGAACGTCATTACCTTTTTACTTCTTTTTCTGCATCGTGAGGGTTCGAACAGGCTTGCTTCGTCCTTCCGACACCGAACCAAAAAAGACGACGCTTCCCGCAATCATTCCAGACGCCTTCTATACCTCCCACAATCGCACAAACAACGCTAGAGTTCACAAACACCGAGATGACACTCCGTCTCAAGCATCGGCCGAGGAGAGGATGCATCCCACACAGAAGTGCCAAGCAATGTGCACACCCCCCCTTCCCTTTCCAAACGCTACGCCGACGCCGTCCATCCGCTACGCTTCCGCGTGCTAAACCGAGCTCCCCTCCGGTATCATCCGGATGCTCTGCCTGAGGTTCTCCCTCCGCCGCTCGTCCTTGGACAGCACCATTGAGTTGGCCGTCTTCTTAAACTGCGCCGCCAGAATCTGCACCGACAGCCGGTTGCCCGCCTTGCCCGAGGGCGAGTCCGACACCGCCAAGGTCGACTCCGCGCTTCCGGCTTCCGAAAGAGTCGGCAGCGGCGGCGGCGGCGGCAGCGCGTCGACGGCCGACGCGCCGTCCGCCGAGACCGCTCTCCGGTGCTCGCCGCTCCGCCCGAACACGCGGGACAGCGCGTCCGAGTACTTGTTCCGCAGACGGTTGTCGTCCATCGAGTGAGCGTACCTGCCCCCCGGGCGTCCCGACTCCAGCGACGGCTTGCCTGTGCTGGAGCTCGTCGAGGCGTCCAGGGACGGCAGCGGCTCCGGCATGGTGTTAATGCCCATGGGCGGCCGCTTCCTGCCGGACTGCAGCACCTTGGCCGCGAAGCTCATCCTGGCCTTGGGCGGCAGGCCCGAATCCGATGTTGCGTCGCCGCTGCTGCTAGCTGCTCGTGCCATTGCTATCTTCTTCTGTGTCGAGTTCGCGATCGATGTCGCCGTTGCATGGTACAGGTCCTTGGCCCCCACGTAGCTGACCTCCATGTGGTTGTTCCGTCGGGCAGGGAGCGTTTCGAAATGGTGCATGCCCGGCGACCTCAGCGGTCCGATCTCCGAGTCGCGGCGGCGCGGGCTTGCTTGGTCAAAGTCCAACATCTCCACCCGGGGCGGCACCGGCGACGCCGGTATCCACGACGGGATGCGCCCCCGCGCACTGGGGCTGAAGTCCCATTCGACACTCTCCGCGTCCGACTCGTCGTCGCGGTCTTCAATCATACTCAGCGTCCGAGCCGGTTCTGATGCCGAAGTCGGCTTTTCTGCGCTGTGGACGCTGCCGGCGTTGTCAGGGGTCGCGGGCATCGCGGGTGTCCCCATGTCCGGGCCTACGGGTGACCGTGGCGGCCGGGCGGGGGCTCGCTTGAAGTCGCTGTAATTGAGTTCGAGCCCGGTTATCTGCTTTATCTTGGCGGATGACTGGTGAAGGGTACATGATGTCGTTATCGGGGTAGACAGGCGCCGGGCGGCGAACCTCCTAACCTCGGGCTCTGGCCGGCGGTTGTGGGGCGAGCAGCTTCGGTTTACCGACAGTCTCCGTGGGGATGGCGTCGGTGTGTGCTGGACGAGGATTGTGTTGATTTCGTTGTGCAGCCGCTCGATATCCTCGCTTGCCAAGGGTGACGGTGACGGCGACGGCGTTGTCCTCTCGCGGCTTCGTGACCTCGATGAATCTCTTGTCGTTGTCTTTGATGCACCCGACACGGCCGATATGAAGGACCAGGCCGAAATCTGACGGTGTAAGCCTGCTTGTAGAGGAGGCAGCGGCGGGAGCGGCTTCATCCCATATGTGCCCATCGGTTGCTGAGGAGGCAGCTCGCCCCCCGGCGGGATGGCGATCTCCATACCAGGCGGCAACCGGTAGGGTATGATCTGGGGCTCCATGCTATCTATCGACATTTCGAGATAATGGCTCTTGTTTTGGGGCTCTGTCGGAGGGGAGATACAGAGGGGGAGGGGAAGAGCAGCGGAAGGCATCGTCCAGGACGTAACGTGGGAGTCTCGCGCAATATGACCCATGACACTGGTAGCTACCGGTCCACTGAAAAAGCCAACTATCAAGACAAACCTTGTCGAATGCGATCAGGGGACTAGTTTTCTAGAAGCAATACCGAATACTCTTTGTCGTTGCTGGCAGCTGGATTGGGAATGGCTCGCTCAGAGCCAAAGGCTCTCTCGACAAAGAAAAGTCGGGGGGGGGGGCAAGGGAAAAGTACACGCCAAGTAGTGCTGGTAGTGCTTCGGCAGGCGAGGTCCGCCCTCGTGTTCGCTTCAGAAGCTCGTTTTATTCGCAGATTGTGCCCTCTCGTCATGGACTGCTGTTGGTAAAGATTGGAAGTCGTTTTGCATATAGTTAGCGGTTGTGTGTGTGTGTGTGTGAGAGAGAGAGAGAGATAGAGAGAGGGGGGGGGGGGGGGGCTGTGAGATGACATCTATATTGCGGCAGAACAAGAACGTCGGGCTCCAGGCCTCCCGTGTCCAACATTATGACATGCGTAACATTGTTTGTCGGCTCTGACTGTGCCACGGATACAGTATCCAATGAAGCCGCCTAGTATCCCGTACTCATCCAAAAGCTTACTGGAAATGATGGCCATGTTTCATTCACGGCATGCGGGCGGTAACGGCAGGTCCAGCTTCTCATGCAGCTGATCTCCCCCGCAACTTGGGTTGCAGCGCCAGAGCTGCGACTGTTGCTCCCTCTGACGACTCCGGTGCCCCCCACCTTGACGGTCCTCACATCTCGTCATCATCGCGCGACCAATAGGGGGGGTTGTGTGTCGTCGGTAGGGTTGGTAGACGTAGTATTCGATAGAGAGGAAGGGACGGACATGGCTTTCTTGACCTTTGTTACTTGGGGAGTACCGGGTCTGCTGATTCTGGGAGGATTGACAGGTACGGCATCCGCAAGCTGTTGAAGCGGAAGTGATCTTCGGGACAGGAGCCGCCGCGGGTTCGGGGTCAAAGGCAAAGTTTGCATCATTGGCAGAAAGCTGGTGTTTGGCACCCGTCACAACGCCCTCCCCCCTCAATGGTGTTTGGCCACAGGTTAGACTTAGCGCCTTTATGGCCAAGGTCAGGCGAGAACTACATTAGCACTTCTGCAAGACCGAACGAGGTGGTCAGGGCATGCCATTTCGACATTGCCCATCCCGCTAGCGTGACATATCCAAGCCGGTCGGCACGTACCAGCAGGTGTGATGAGTGTCGAACAGCGGAAACGTGCTTCCAACTCCGCCGAAGGGTGCAGCTAGTCGTACCCAGGGAGGCGTCTTCGTTTAACCATAATCAACCGGGGCCGTCTTTGTCGTGGTTCAGCCACTCTCAATGGAAATAAGGCCACCCGCCTCTCGGGGAGCGGCCGCCGAACGTCCAAGACAACTCGAGGGGTTTTGATTCGTGTACTGCCTGCGCCTACGCCGCAAGTGACGGCTATCTTTTCGGATGGAACACCAAGTCCTCTGGGCTTCCATTAAAAGATCCCAGGAAGAAGAAGAAAGAGAAAGGCTGAGCCGTTGGGTCCCCGGAAGGATGTCTGGGAGGGCCGGGCTTCCAATTCATTCTAGCCCAGGAGCGACACATGGTCTGACATGATGGCTGGGATGCAGCGGCAAGGTGGGCGGTACGCCACCCGAGCCGCAAACGGACACGAAAATGCGGGCCGTTCGTTTTTGATGCTTTGACAACACCCATGGGTGGTGGCATGTGAAATGATTCTTCAAAGCCGGGTGGAGAGCTTAGGCGGCTGTGCCTCCCCGTCATCATGGCGATGCCGCTCGTCAGTTGTTTCCAGCTGTACGCCATGATCTCCTTCTGAGGCCCATAGATATGAGGCGCCTCTAACAGTGCAGCAGGTTCATGGGATGATGCAACTCCAACATCAAGCTCTCCTCTGGTGGGCCTCCCATGATGGCGGCGTGCCAGTGGCCCCCCTCCACCGAGATGGTATCTCCGTGAGCGCGTATTTTGGCTGGATACAACCGCAGACTGGACTAGCCGTTCGGCTACTCAGTCATCCTCGCTCGGAGCGGCCTTCCGCCCATGACAGAACCCTACAGGAGGCGGTCCCACACCGGATCAACAAAGGCACGCCGGGAGAGATGGGCTGTGCTACAAATTGGGCATCTCGCTAGGCGGCACCAGCTATTATTCGGCGTCCAAATCCGCCGATACGCCAGCCCGTCTCTCAGCGTACCTGGTACGGCGGGTGGTGGCTTTGAGCGAACTACTACCCGAAAAGCTGACAGTACAGCCCCAAGGCAAATCCGACGTGGCAGCAGTCGCTCCCCTTGCCGCGTCGCACGGGAGACACGCGGATTTCTGCGGAGAATTCGGTGTTTGCTACTGAGCTGATGCTGCACCCGTTGTGGTGTGTTGTACGACAGCAGTTATAGTCCCTCTTGTTGTCCCGGTCATTTGCTGCTTTTGTCCCCTCCCTCTTTTGATCAGTTTTCACTTAGCCCACGCGGCTGCTCCGGCCGGAGAACGCATCAGGTTCGAACGATGATGCTCCAGCTGCCTTTCATCTTTTCCGGTGAGGGGCCATTCGGCTGCAGCTTCAGCAGACAAAGTGATGCTGTCGTTACGTCCGGGATCAAATTTTCATTTTCCGAAATGTGCCTCTGCTTCGGATTACGATATAGAAATAGAAAAAGAAAAAAGCCACAAAAAAAAGCCAGGGGCGGGGCTTCCCAGTCTTTGGAACGCACAGAAGATCAATTCTTGGGAAATGTGGTGCGGCAAGCTTACAAGCGCTGAATGGCGGATGAAGGAGAAGAGAACCGTGGCTCTGAGGTGTCGTCTCGAGGGAGGGGAAGAGACGTCGTTGGACGATGCACGATGAATCCCGAGGTTGGCCTCTTGTCCCCTGTCCCTGTCCTGCACCGCTGGCAGTCTGGGCGGATCGCCGACAGGGATACCGTCCCGGCCAGTGGTGGGGTTCCGCTGTACACTCACTAAGCCGCAGGCGCTTCGTCGTCGCGTCGCAAGACAGTCATTCATCGTGGGGCTAAGCTCACCAGCAAGACGACCCACGCATTGATTGGCTCGGCGGATGAGGTTAGTGACCGGCTGGTAAATCGGTCATCCTGAGGTCAGAGATACTTTATACAAAATAAATAAATCCAAATTCTTACATGAGCCAAAGTCCCCTCGGAACCTTGACAAATCCGCTAGCCATAGACCACGTCTGGACCATTAACTCCGAACATTCATAGTCACACATGTAAATTACAAGCCCCCCACACCTCTTTGGGGAAACCAGGCTCCGCTCTTAGTCTTCGTCAGAATCGTACTTGCCCTGGTAGTCCCCCAGCAAGATGTCGTCAACCGCCAGTCCCGTCGTGTTGTTCCTAATCCACTCCGTCTCGACCCTGAAGAAGATCCAAACCCATCGCCTAAACACCTCGAGCGATTGTAGCAGGAAAATGCAGCTCTCAAAATCGGTGAACTTGTCCAAGTTCGCGCTCAGCTTGACTGCCCATGTGCAGCGCAGCATCAGGTCCATCACGATGACCCCGTAATAGATGACCGGCTGCTGGAACACAAGCCTCCGGCGCAGACCGAATGGGTGCTCCGGGTTGTTGCGCTCGCGCGCCGACGAGAACAGGGTCAGATCCCAATCTTTGGTGACGTCCCAGTACCACGAGTAGAGGGAGTTGACCAGCACGGCCATCAGCCACGCTCTGTTCAGACCGGGTGCCGGCTGGTCGGCCGGGACGCTGCGTTGCAGTGCGCTGAGGATGATGACCGGGAAGGCGGTGGCGTACTTGGCGGCGTTGGCGAGGTGCTGACCGCCCCAGCCCGCCGATTCCTTGTAAGGCGCTCGTCGGACTCGCAGGTACTCGATGATGCACTGCCGAAATCGGATCGCGAATGGCACGGCCATGATGAGCGGTACCACGACAGTGCCACCGCAGTTGCGGTCCGGCCGAGCAGTCGAAGAGCCCGCCGGCGTAAAGAACATGCACATCACGACGTACAAGTCCCCCAGTATCTTGGAGTAGCTTGTCAACACATCGGCAAGCAGGATGTCTCCAAACTTTCCATCCTTGGCCTCGGCCAGTCCTCCGACACTGATGCGGCGGAGCGTAGCAAGAAAACGTGAGCGTCCGCCTTGCGAGAAATTGCGGACGGGAACGAAGAACAGGGCCGCGAGGGCGACGAGGTAAGTCATCGGCAGCCAGTCATATTCGATGACGAGCGAGGGCGTCCGTCGGGTAAAGGTCCAGAACGTCGATATCGAGAATAGGAATACGGTCGAGAGGACGGTCGCGAGGCGATATGTCGAGAGGTGATGCGCCGGCTGTGTCGGGGACGACCGAGAGGGATATCGGATCAGGGAGGGTACATCGATCTTGACTTTGTGGAGGTAGTGCAGGTTGACACCCCAGCCCCAGACGGCTATGGTGCAGTTAGCGGCGGATCCTGGCCCTCGGTTCCTTCGCAACATACCAAGAACAATGATGAACCCTATGCGATAGGGGAGCGGGAAGGTTAAGCTGAACGAGTCGAGCTGCGACTCGACCTTGGGATCACCGTCCATGACCGTTGGTGCCAGGAGAAAGAGGCATCGAGCAAGGTAAGGAAGGGAAAGGCAGGCTCTAGGGAGCCAGAATTGCAGACAAAAATGAGCGACGGGAATTCAAGGTTTCAAACGCATTGAGAAGCGGGTGTGTCTCCGAGAGCAAATGTATTAGGAGGACACGAGGCTGTCTTGGAGATGAGGATTGTCTGTCCCGTGTCCAGTTCAGGAGGTAAGAAATGTCGGCCTTATCGGTATCGGGCGCGTGGTCAATGCGCAGAGGATCTGACGTACCACGCCTTCAGCCGCGATTAGCACTAGGGTAGGTAGCGCACTGGGTCGTTCGGTAGGTACCTAGGCACCTAGTTACCTAGGCACCTAGTTACCCAGCTAACATCTCGAACCTTCTGCACAAAGTCTGAAGTCGACCACTAATTACCCCCTTATCCACATGGCTTCAGACTTTTTGCATGTCACTGGACATACCTATCTAGGTGGTAATCCATGTCACGCAGCCAGTTGCGCATTGCACTAGTTGGAAACGGAGGAGGTTGGTACCTTGGTCGTTGATGTCAGGAGAGAGGTAAGGGGTAAAGAGTAAATATGCTTATTGGGCCATTACCGCCCTGGCTACACGGTTGCCGCCCGGCGTTCAGAGTAGTCGGTGGAAGGCTGCGAAATGAGGATTGAGAACCGCGTCCTTAAGAGAACCCAATAGGTCACGAGGTCGGCTTGGTTGTGAGACAGGAGCTGCAACCCGCGTGAGTTGTTGTTGACTTAGATCTGTTCTCGGCGACGATGATCAAGGAACAAACAGGGTCTAGAAGGGAACGCCATATCAATGAGCACAGCTGAGTCTCCCACATACCTCGTAGGTATTGCCAGATTGTGTACCTCATCACCTACTTTGTCGGCGATGAACTAGCCCTCGCTGTCCAATCCGTCGGTCATCTTTGCAGTAGCTTCTTTTTATCCACATCGGCACAATCAAGTACATCCTGTGAACGAAAGAAGAACCAGGGAAAGGTTTCGCCAAGGGGACCGCCTGTCTTCCTGGAAATCCAAGCCGGACGGCTTCGAAACCCCTGTTTCCAGCGCCTGATGGGAAGATCCAACAGGGCAAACATGCATATGTGCCCCGATGGTGTTCTTCTCTCACTTGGGACAGGCTGTGTGGGGAGCCCTGGCAAGCAACGACCGGACAACAAGGGGTTCAGGACAAGAGACACCTCCGTTGGATTCTTCTCACATGCCTTCTCCCACTTGCCGCATCAGTCGTTCTTGTCCTTTGGCAGTCGCGATGCTGGAGGCCTTACCCCTTTTCGGCTGTCCATTGTGGAGGAGTGGAGGAAAAGTAGTGTGCTACCGCCGGCTCCTCAGAGACAGCTCTCCCAGACTTGCCACACTACCCCTAATCAACTGCTTGTAGCGTCAAGGGTCCGGACGGCTGGTGGGAGAAGGAGAGGGTCCTTTCCATCGCCAGCTTGGCCAGGAATGCATGCAAACACGCGTGGGTATTAGCTGTTCCCGCTGCCAGTACATCTGCCGGTCGATCAGTAAACCTAGCGGCGGAATAAACAGACGTTGGTCGGGGACAGCATTGTGCATAGCATAAGTGTGTGTGTGTATGTACGCGTTTGGAAAAGATAAGCAATAGGTTCATACAACAACGGCTGAGTCAGGCGGCGTGTGTAACGCTGGTGATTGTTTGTGGTCTCGGCGCGGCTCCGTAGGACCAGTGACTCTCCTCACCGGTTTTTTTGGCCCACGCAGGCTGGATTGACGCGATCAGTGTTCATATTTGCTTGTCATTCAAAGTCGCCCGACCCCTGCAGCAATCAAAGAGCCGCAGCTAAGGAGGCGCACGCTACGCCTAATTAGAGTTACCCAACCAAACCCGACCAACCGTGATATGCGAATGTAACGACACCCGTCCAGTCTTGCACGGCGACGACGCTCTTTCCGGCTTGTCCTCTCTCACTCAAGACCTCGCGGTTCCGGAATGGGCTCCTGCTCCACGAGTATAGTGCTCTCCTCGGGCATCTCCTGCTCGCTGCTCTCGGACCCGTTCCCCTTCTTGTCATAGAACCCCTTCACGTCCTTGATGACCTGTCTCCCCGAGAAGTTGGACATGAGCCTCTCCGACCGAGTCTGAAGCAGGCTCTGATACCAATGCGGGAACCCCCTCAGCGCCGTCAGCACGTTGCCGTACGCCGGGAGGACGATGTTGCCGCTCTCGCCGCTGAGGACCTGCTTCACGATTGCCTCCGCGACGGTCTCGGGCTCGAGCCCCGGGAGGATGTACTCGACGCCCTGCTGGTACCCCTGGAAGAGCGGCGTCTTGGTGTAGCCCTGGTTGACGAGCACGGTGCGCACCCGCGGCGCGTTGTAACGGGTTTTCAGCTCCGCCGAGATGCCCTCGTGGAACGCCATGGCGGCGGCCTTGGAGGAGCCGTAGTCGACCTTTTCCTGTGTTAGTCGTCGGCCAAGACACTACCGGGTTTTTCTCACTGGTGCATCTTACCATGTTGGGAACGCATAGGTAGCTCGCAAACGACGCAACCGTCACGACCATACCATGGTTGTTCTTCACCATGTTCGGGAGGAACTCCTTGGTCGTCCAGTAGTGCGAGAGCGTGTTGACGTCGAAGGTGAAGCGGATGTCGTGCTCCGTCGAGTCAAACACCGTCTTGCCGCGCGCCACGCCGGCGTTGTTGATGAGCACCGTCGGGTGGCCGACCTTGGCACGGATCTCGTTGGCCACGACGGCGAGCTTCTCGGTTGAGGTGATGTCGCACTTGAAGTAGTGCACATTGGAGCCTGTCGGTTTCAGTCACGGATCTTACTCCTCGAAGAAGGCCGGGAAAGGGCAACGGGGGACTTACCGGCTGCGAAGGTCAGGTCTTGGATATCCAACACTACGACAGTAATACCACGCTCGGCTAGAAACTGCACAATGTGTCCGCCAATTCCGCCAGCACCGCCCGTCACAAGGACGATCTCCCTGCGCCAGTCGTACTGGTCGGAGGACCAGCCGTTCAGCACGCGCCGCGAGAGCCAGCTGCTTGCCCATCGCGTGAGGGCACAGTAGGCAAGGAGCTGGACGCGGGAGAAGGCTGTGGGGTGCAGGATGGCGAGGTCGCCGCCCTTCTTGGTGTAGCGGGCGAGGAGCAGGAGCGGCAACATCACGGCCGGGTTGAGGGCGGTGCGGGTGATGAGGCGGAAGATGGGGTCGGCGGTAAGGCCTTCGCGCGGTAGCAAGCCCTGGTGCATCGGCATCTTGGGCGATCTGGTGGTTGGTGGTGCGCGCGGGTTTTTGGATCGGTGACGATGTCCCGAGGAAACGGTGCTATGAGCCTGGAACGTGGCAACAAGGGCTCGCGCGGCCTGGGGAACCGAGACACCGGGCGGGTTATTGGCGAGGGGCGCTCGCGGATCCAAAGTGTCGGTACTTTCGAATCGAGACCTTTCGGCTTCTATTGGGGTGTAGAAGTCGGGAATGAGCAGCGAGGCCGAGCTGTTGGTGGTGAAAGTGCCTCCCAAGTTGTTTGGAGTTTGGAAGGGGCAACGATATCGAAATCACACGACCGTGTTTCTGGCGACATGCGACCCCATACTTAACCCATTGGTGGCTCTGGGGTAGGGAGGGGCGATATTCATAAAGAAGCCGGAAAGACCAGGGTTTGTCGTCGTACATGTTCGTACAATGCAACTTTTAGGACCAATGTCCAGTGACCCGCTCCTTGGCGAGACTGGCTGGTGCTCCCGTCGTCATGCTTGTACGCAGCGCCGAACCGGACGAGCTGCTAGCTTTCCACAGCTATAGGGTGTAGCAAGGAGCCGAGGTCTGACTAGTGCGGCCAAGGTGCGGGGAATCCTGGAGTGCCCTTTGCCAGGTAGGTATTTTCAAAGCCTGACGATTTGCGGAGGGTTGCAGAGCCAGGGCTCCGGTGGCCCTGATAGGAAAGACAATCGAGTTGGAGCGCGTAGGTGTGTGTGGGTGTGTGTGTGTGTGTGTATACGTGTGTGTGCCTGTCAGCGCGACGGCGACGCGCATGTGATGTGAACCGTGGTACGAAGTGTAGTGTGCGACGGCGAGACATTACCCTTTTCAGAAAGCAGCTCGTTGGGCAACGGGGCCATGGGACCGTAGGGAGGGTGTCCCAAATACTTAGTAATAGACCCTGATCGGATGGATGCTGCGTACCTACACTACACGAGGTACTAGGTAACAGACCAATAGTCAATGGCGTAGCGGGAATAGACGAAAAGTCAATGAATGTTGCGAGACCAAACGAGCCTGTATTAACCTCTGCGGAATAACCTTAACTCCTTAGGTTTCGGTTATTAACGTCCAGAGCCAGCCGCGCGACTTTCTAGAAGGGTACGGAGAAATTCAGGCCGGCGGGAATGTCCGAGCGTATGCCGTTTCTTTTTTCTCAATCGCCGTGTTGTGATGTGACAGTCTCGAGAATGCCTGCCAGGGAGATGCCACGAATCCATATGTACGTGGCAGACTGGATTAAGAAATATGTACTAATACAGGTCTCCTGCGTATGGGTATCGTAAAAGGTAAAACAGCATTCGCAACTCACGCCGCAAAGTTCTCCGTCCACACACAAACTCGCCTTCTTCTCTCTCTCTCACAGCATCAGCGCAGCGCCGATGCTCAACAGGCACAGCCAGTGCGCGCCGCCCTTCCAGCTCAAGCTACTTCCGGCACCGAGCCCGTCGCCCGGTGTCGCCTCCGGCTTGGTCCCACCGAGCCCGTTGCCGTTGCCGTTGCCGTTGCCGTCGCCGCTGCCCTTGCCGTTGCCGTTGCCCTTGCCGGACTCGACCTCGATCTTGGTCGAGTCGCCCGGCGCGAAGAGCACGCCGACGGCGTTGGCGGCGGTTGCGTTGAGCTCCCCCTCAGTCAGCAGCGCGTTGTTGAGCGCGTCACACGAGGACCGGCCGTCCTTCTTCTCGATGCTGTTGGTCACAGAGATGGGCACATCGAAGATGGTGTAGTGGTCTTGGCCGTTGAGGCGGAAGTTTTGGCGAATGGAGATCTAAGGCCGCGTTGTCAGTTCGGACGGAATCTTGAACCCCCCAAAGTATGTTGCCTTACGTTATAAGCGCCGCGGTCGCTGTCGGCCGAGCTGGGCTGCCCGTTACCCACCAGACAGTCGGGCCAGAGCCAGTTGACATGCTTTACCGTGCTGCCAGGCTCCTGGAACATGATGTCGCCGAGACTGGCGTTATTGGCCGTCGCCGTGCCGTTGGTGATGGTGAAGTTACGCCCAGTCACGTAGCTGGACAGAAACATGGTCACGTTGAAGATCTTTGTCGGACTGTCCTTGGCGTATGGTGGCAGCGGCATCCTGCCGTTGGTCGACACGTCCAGCGCGACATGGAGATTATCTGTGTCCGTTCCGTGTTAGGGGGTTTGTTGACTTGAGAGCCTCTCGGGGGGGCCTCATCATATGAAGCTCTCTGGTCCGATTACTGACCTCCGCCCAACGGGGTTCCCGGCTGAGGCGCACCCAAGATGACCAGACCCGGCGTGAAGATCTGGCCGTTGGCGATGGTGAAGCTCTGGGCCGATCCGGAGGCCGCGAACAGGTACAGCAGCGCCGCCGCGTACGAAATAGGTGAAGAGTGAACCATGGCGAGGATGGAGGATGCAATGCCAAAAGCAGCAGAGACAGGCGCAAATGCACCCACGCGACGGGGCAACAATTAGTTATCTAGGCCACCTGAAGCACACACACAAGACTCTGGGAATGAACAGGACCCTGGACGCAGTGGGAAAATAAAGTGAAAAAGTGGGAATGCGGCCCTTGGAAGCTAGAGGATTATTTTGAGGCGGGACGGACGATGTATTAGGTTAGGGAAATGAGGATGCAGGCTGTAAGTCGAGTCGAAAACACTGGTGTGGATGGAGTTGAGTCGGCGGAGCGCTCGTTCAAGAAAGCGATTAGGACCAGCCGGGACGCGATCATCAATTCCAAGAGGACGGCGCATTACGCCGCCATTCTTGAATGGGGGGGGAGGGGGAGATGACGGCCAGGAACCTCGACATCCCACTGCTGCTACGCCATCACCACCTCCTCTCGGCGGTGACAGGGTGATCCGACACTTTAGCCGGCAGCTGTCCCTGAAAGCATATTTCTACAGAGCTCCAGACCGTCATGCCGTGTCCCGGATGGCGACAACCGGACCAGGTGTTCCATGGGCATAGCTTACCCACTCCATCGCACCACGCACGATGCGACATTCGATCTCTCTCGGCTGCCCGTGCATGATGTCGGCTGGGATCCGGACTCTCCCAGGCGAATGGGAGACAGCGTCGATGATCGACAGAGATTGGACGCTCAGTATGAACAGCTGGAGTCAAGAAAGAAGCCCCGTGTGTGTAATACCCTCTTGACGCAGGACGGGTTTCAGATTGAAGAATGCAGCATAGACGAAGGGGGGCAGACGGAACCTTGCCAATTTGGCAAGCATCCATCCATACCTATCGGTATCCTCGCCGCCCGCTCCAAGGAAAGGGTATGTATCGTAAGGGAAGGGCCGAAAAGGACACAAGACGGTTGTGTGTGTTCAGTCGACCTTGGGACGCACGGGCCAACGCCTAATTAAACCTTGCAGCCAACATCTTGCGCTGGAGCGGCGGATTCTCCTCTCTCGCGATCTCTTCGGCATCGTCGTGACATCCTCTGGTCATCTCGAAAGCCGTTCTCTGGCGACTCCACCCCGTCCTCAACTCTGGATTCCCAGGGATATGGCTGTGATGTCACACAGCACAGCAACCGACAGCATGTCACGGTTGAACAGAGTGTGGCATTGGTACAAATTCAAGATCCATTATTGACACCTTCCTGCGGGTAAATCCATGGTGAATTATTCGACGTGAACAAAATTGGAAAAGAGAAAAAAGAACAAAAAGCAAAAGGGTTGTCTGGTTTTTCTCGAGAATTTCTTTTGGTGTTCGTTTTGGTTCTTCCCAACGCCTCGCTGTCTTTTTTTCTTTATGCAATCCTTACAAGTATCCTCCCCACCAGACATTCATAGATCAGGTCCAGAGGATACATGTGCCGTCAGCGCCGGCACTCACGCACCACGGCTCCGTAGGGTGCCAGTCTACGTCCAGGACGCCGAGCTTGTTGACGATCCTGTGGCCCTTGAGCATCTTGACGGGCACAATGGTCGGGTTCTCCATGAGGTCGCTGACAACCTTTCCGTGGAAGATCTGCAGAGTGCCGTCGTCACTGGCGTCGGCAAACAGGGGGAAGCTGCGGTGGTACTTAACGGCACGAATGGCTTCCGAGTGGAAGCGCATCGTCTTAAAGGGGCGGTTGGAGAGGTCGAGGTCGTGCCAGAGCAGACGTCTATCGTAGGATCCCACGACAATATTGTCACCGCCCGAGTGGACATCGAAGGACGAAATCCAGCGGGCACCGGGCTGGATGACCTTGACAAGCTCCTGTCTCTGGAGATCGTAGCAGCGGATCATGCGTTGGGTCGCAACGAAAAACAGGGGTCGCGAAGGGTGGAACTGGGCCGTCTGGGCAAGGCCGGGCAGCTTGCGGAAGGGAATCTGGGTCAGGTGCTTCGACAGCGTGTGGATCGCGACGGCGCTGCGTTGACCGTTAGGAGAGACGGTGCTCAGGAAGTCACCGCGCCTGTGCCAGCTGATGACCTTGATGACGGATCTGACAGTGGCCTTGAGCAAGACGCCGGCGGCCTCCAGTTTCGAGCCGGGTCTTGCCCACTTGCCAGGGTGCTCCTTGGTGACGGGGGCCGTAGGCTGAGGGTTCTGCGTCGCGTAACCGAAACCAGCGTCGAGAATGTCACGGCTGGCCTTGTCGATGCCGTCGGCACCACGAGGGGGGACCGCGAAGAAGAGGTCCTCGCCAGCAGCGGCTGCCAGAATGAACGTCTCCTTGTTCGGACGCCAGCGGACGACGTTCACCGCCTCGTCAAGGCTGAGCTTGGCCATCCACTCCTGGCGACCGGTGCGGAGATGCCACAGGCGCACGGTACCGTCATCGCCACCGCTTGCAAGCCACTCACCATCAGGGCTAATGGCAGAAGACCGCACACGCCCCTCGTGGCCTCGGAAGACGGTCTGGCAGGCCGTCGGGAAGGGCCTCAGCTCCTCGGGGCGGGGAAGCTTGGGAAGAAGCGACGCGGGGTCGATGTTGAGCCTGTTCTTACGCACGCGAGGAGCCAAGTAGAGGTCGAGGCAGCGCTCGAAGCGCTCCTTGACGAACTCGCCGTAGGCGGGGACCTTGCGCAGTGAATCAAACTTGGCCGGCAGGTACTCCTTCTCTCTGTCCTCGGGGTCCGCCTTCTCCCACTCCTCCTTCTCGGCTTCTGTCGGGAGGTACTCAGGGGGAGGGTTGTAGCTGAGGTCGTAGCCAGGAGGGGGGAGCTTGGGCGCCGGGATGTTCATGACGTGCGGCGGGCGCTCTTCCTCGTTGGCCCAGATGTCGTAATAGTTCTCTTCCTTCTCGGCCTCCTCCTTCTCCCTCTCTTCGGGGGGCTTGTAGGGCAGAATGCGTCCTTCTTTGATGGCCTTGACGAGCTTCGCGATCCTCTTAGCCTCGTGCTTGGAGGGGACGAAGCGGCGTTTCGGCTCGGGCGCCGCGCTGAGGGGCATCTTCTCCTCGTGTGCAGTGAACCAGTGGACCATTTCCTACGGATAATTAGCGTTGTTAAGATTCAAGGCTGGAGTGATGGACACTTACGGGGTAGGGGTCATAGCCTTCCTCGGGAATCTCGTTCATCTGGACGCGGCGCAAAAGCTCAAGCTCGTCCTGGCTGAGGTTGAGCGGCTTGCCCGTTTGGGGGTCCGTCAAGCCAGTCCAGCCCTTGGGGATCTCAATGGTCTCAAGCAGAGCGTCCAATGCCTCACCGGTGGCGGGGCGCATGATCTTCTTGCCATTGATGTCGTATCCGATGTGAGGATAGGAATCGTAGAAGGACAGAGGGATGTTGCCAATGGTGTTGACAGGCTCTTGAGCATCGGTGTCGTCGGAGTCGTAGTCGGCGTCGATCTCGTCGTACTCGTAGCGGTCGTTTCCATTGGCGTCCTTGACAACCCTGTAGTTGGGCTGGTCGTCCTCGTCGCCAACGGCAGCGGCGGCAGAGTCCTTGCCAAGGTTCGTTGACTTGAGTTTCAAGGCGATTTCCTGGTCCTCGGCGTCAGAAGGGATATCGTCGCTCAAGATTTCCTCCTCTTCATCCTCATCCTCGTCCTCTGACAACTCGCCGTTCAGGGCAGCGT
Source organism: Colletotrichum caudatum (assembly GCA_030867225.1). Lineage (NCBI taxonomy): Eukaryota > Fungi > Ascomycota > Sordariomycetes > Glomerellales > Glomerellaceae > Colletotrichum > Colletotrichum caudatum. Next base: position 410,020 of record MU846003.1, on the reverse strand, counting down.
CGTCGCCGTCAGACTCGGAGGTTTCTTCGTAGTCGGAATCATCTTCGCTCTGGGACAAGACGCCGTCCAGGTTTGCGCCGCCGAATTCGTCATCGACAGGCACAACAGCCTCCGCCTGCGGCACCTTCCGCTTGCCTAGCGCTTTTCGTGCCGGCATGTTATGGTGGGAAAAAGGAACAAGACAAAGGGTGTTGAATTGGCTATTTTTGGAGCTTCAGTTCGCGATGCAGGTGCAGGCGGTTTGGGCGAGCGCCTCTCTGGAATTTTTTTTCTGCCGCCGAAGGGTGTTGGCGCCTCCACACCGCCTAGCGGGGTTGACCGAGACGAATGAGTGGGATCGGAGCGCTCCCGAGACCCTGGGAAAGAGGAGACAAAACAGAAATCTGTCTAGTCTGCAACTAACCACCTTCGATGCCATGTGACTCGAAGTGCAACATAACGCAGCACATAACGAACGGACCCAATGCAGGGAGACAAGCCACCACCGAGGCCACTGATCGATATCCACGATGCTGAAGTGGTACAAGCAGCGATTCAATTCGAGCGCAAGTGGGCAATGCGCCATGATGACTGCCACCTGAAAACCCGAGCGCCTGTCGTTGACAAGGCGCCTTTCTGGCCATTCCCCCGTGCCTGACAGTGCACGGATGGCCCTACAGGGCGCCCTTCAGTACCTAGCCGCACTACTAAGCCAGAAAGTAACCACCACCAGTGCTGGACGCACTACAACGTAGCATGAGACTTGGTAAGGTAGGTAAGTGGTAGCACGTACGAGAATGTGCTCTTGGCACGAATGGACGCAGCACAGCACGCCGAACTAGGCGGAACGAGTGAGAATGTCTCCATTGCACATGTTGATGTATCATGGAGTCATCTCGGGGCGCATTGCGACTTCTTTCCATGCCCAAATGGGGGCTTTCCCCGTGAATGTCCCAATGTTCCAATGCTCCGTCGTCAGCCAGCCATGCCAGTTCGGGCTGCACCGAGACGGCTCGCAGGGAGAGGCCATTTTCCCAAGCCGATGACTCAAATGGCTTGGGCTTGTGAGGCACTCGGCCAATCATGGGCGTCATGAGTACAGCCTCTACTCTGACCCAAGAGAACCCGCCGTCTGACACAAAGCGAGGCAGGCATTGGTACCTGAAGCCCATTGCGAAGCTTGGTACGATATGCGGGCAAATTTCGTGGCTTCTTCGGACCGAGTCAAGAGTCCCTTGGGTGTCTTGGCAGCAAGTGTTTGTGTGTTCTGGCAGCTTGGCCGGGCTGGCTTTGCTGCCTGGGAGGTAATTAGGTACTCTCGATATGGCGACGGGGGAGCCGGCAGGGCTTCAACGGTGGAGTGGCCTAACCGTCTAACAGGGAATACTGAGATCCTAGCCTTGGGCTCCGTCTTATGCAGGTTGAGGTGGTGGTGCTGACGCCGCCTCGAATCCTTTGAAGATGGGACTCGGGAGTGACTGCTGAAGATGGCACCCAAGCAGTGTACGGATATTCCTGTGTACCGTACTTTTGACCTATACAGATACCCCCTGCCTTATGGATGGATTTCCTACCCAAGGTACCTAAGTATCTATCCACCTCCATCAGAAATGACCTAGTTGGTCCTAGTTGGGGTCGTGTACATACTAAAAGGTAAGCAGAGCTGTGCTGCGTGGCTGCCTACCTTGGACATTGACGCCGTAGTCGGGACGAGTTCCTCCTCTTCCCTTTGGTTGAACTCGCGTGTCTTTCCTCATCATCCCCTCAGTATACTCCCCTCCCTCGCTGACGCCGACATTACTTCCGCCTCTCAGATTAGCCTTTCGGTATCACCACACACATGCTTCCACCTCGTTGGTACCGTGGCTCCAAAAGCAAGACACCCCGAGATTCAGCTGGAGAGCAAGCCACGAGCTGAATAACCTAAGCAGCAAGGGCTCCGTGGGTGTGCCCTCGTCGTATTCGCTGCCGTGCAGAACCGCGGACGCCAGCATCACATCTACTGTCCACAACTCCCGTCACTCACATATAACGCTCCCGGACGCCGCACTCTCTAGCAGTGTGTGGGAAGTTCTAAGCAATCAATATAGTTCGTCCATTGCACATTGTCAGGCATTCACGACAGAGCCTTTCTACTTCCCCCTTCCCTTATCATATCAAGCCATGCCCCAAAGTAGTAGTCCTCAGTCTAAGTCGGTCGACGGTGTCGTCAAACATCGTGCGTGTGATGAGTGTCGTGAGTTCTTGTTTGCCCGGCACCAATCAACTTCAAAATTGCTGATGAGAGTTTACAGGCTCGCGGAAACTTGCCTGCTCTAAAGAACCTGATGGCTGCTCGCGCTGTAAGAGGGAGGGCATGGTGTGCGTCTACTCGCCCCAGAAGCAGATGGGCCGGCCACGGAAGCGTAGACATATCGAAGAGTCTGAAGAACAGCCCTCCTCCGACAAGCCTCGGAGCCTAGGTCAGCAGCCGCAGGTGCCACACTTCACGCAACCGACCTTGGACACCGACTTCGCGGCCTTGTTCACCCAGGACTGCTCCAACTTTGACTATCTCGACCTCCTCTCTCCTTTGGATGGCCTACCGCCATCGACGCTGCCGCCTGAGCTGTCGAGTCTTAGCATGACCCACGCCGAGCCACGGTACCCCACAGGAGACTTCCAGTTGGGTGTCGGTGGTGTTGACCTGTTAGGTGGCATCAACTTTAGCGAAAGTGACTCTGCTAACGAGGGTTTGCCTCAAGATATCGACAACAGCTTTACTAGCCTGTTCTCAGCGCAAGTTCCCGGGAGGACAGGGTCATGCGTATCCCCTGCTACATCATCAGAGACATGCCACGCGGCCAGCACGAGCGACGCCGAGTCTTCCTCTACCGGCGACGACGACGCCAAAGGCATCAATCGAGAGCCAGAAGCCGCTATCAAAGCGTACGACAACGCTTCATGTTCCTGCCTTTCTAGAATGTTTCTTTCGCTAGACGCCTTATCACGACTACCCCCTAATGATGTCAAGGTCGCCATGGGCATCGCCAGGTCAGCAGCTCGGGTGGCCTACGATGTTATCCGCTGCCCGACATGCAGCCTTACAGACATTACGAAGCCGCCGCCGATACAGACGTTTCAAAACATGATGATGCTGGGCGCCATTCTTCCGGCGACCGCCAACGCATACGTCAAAATCCTCGAGCTCATCGATAACGAAACCGCCCGGGCCATTAATGAGGCTCGGAACATCAAGTTCTCTTTCACCGAGTATGGCGGACTCTGGGGCAAGATGCGTTGCGATACACCTTGTATGGTTGACGACCGAGAAATGGCCCCGAGCACCTGGAGGGTTTCCATCAGGGCACTTTTGAAGATTGACATATACGGGCACGATTTCGAGAGAAAAAACAGGGCGGGTCCTGCTCAACCGTATCATCACATCGGTCTCAGGGACATCATCAAACAGATGGAAGACAGGTCGAACAGACGACACGGCCAGCTTGATGCCATGGTTGCAGCCGGGCTTCCTCATCCAATGATTCACACAACCCAAAACTTGATGGTTCCGGAGGGGGGAGATGACAGTAGAGAGAACCGGCACTGCTTGAAAATTGTAGAGATCGCGCGAGTTGCCATGGATAAGCTGGTGATTTCCTGAGTCGCAGACCTCGGTGTGGGTTTCCTTTATCTGGTTTTTGGTTGCAAAAGAGGGATGAACAGGCTCGCACACGGGTGATGGTCCCTTGACCAACGCAGGGTAACGGCGTAAGGATATACTGCAAAAAAGGATTTGAAGCGATTTTTGCGAGCGAAATTTGATGTTTGATTAGATATTGACATAGAAGCTTCTTTCATTCCCCCACCTACTATTACTAGCAAAGATGGAACGGGGAAATTGAATCATTCCACTCGAGACCAGGTCTGCCTCACGTAGCACGTTTAGATGACCATTCCTATCACGATGAAGAAGCGGACCGCGCGGAGGGTATTGTCCGGAGGTTGGTGTCACAAGAGATTCTAGCCGCAGCAACAAAAGGTGATCTCGACCCCGAAGACAAGGTTTCATGACGGGTTCTATGCAGATGTCATGTCAGCCGAGGCTGCAAATGCCAGCAGGTGAGACCGCTGGAGTGGCTGATGCAGCAACCAAATTCTGGACGGGCCTGGAGAGAAGCCGGTTGAGTGGAAAGAAACTCGGGCCCGTCAGCGGCGCGCACGTGGGAGAGAGAGAAATTGGAGGGGGAGAAAGTCGCGGCCGGCCCAGGGGCTCTGGCGGCTGCCATCTCTCTTGCTGGCTGGCGGGCCGGCGCCGGAACAACAAAGGACGTTTGTTTGCGTTGCTATGGATAGCCCAAGACGAGCCGTATTGGGCTCGAGTCGAAGGGCATTGGACCGGCCTTGTTGCCGGATAGCTTGGCTCTCGCAGCTCTCTCACGTCACGTGCCGTGTATTCTTCCCACAAAGACTTGCGACATACAGGAACATATACAATGGGCAGACTTTGGGTATTTCCAAGAGGGCCGGGCGTCGCGTCATGGAAGCGCCGGTCGACGCTACGGCGGGCAGCGGCAGATGAGACAAAATGGGGGGGAAGCAATGGGACTATAATATGCGAATCTCGTATATCGGCTTTGCCCCCGGCAATCAAGGGTTAGACTGTGAATGCGTGCGGGTCGAGTGGCGGTCAACTCAGGCGGAACAGATGACTAGGATTCCTGGACGTTGGTCAGCAGTGTTTCCTCCGGGCCGTCGTCCGCCGTCCGATTGCCCGTGGCCCCTCCCAAGAAAGCCCATGTTGCTCCTGCTGGGGCATGTTATACCTCGTAAGTCTAGGTAGGTAGGTAGAGGTAGGTACTGTAGATAGGCAAACTGGGTAGGTATGTAGGTAATCCGGAACAGACTCCATCTGAAGCCAAGCCCACTTGAGGTCTCAAACTTGCCTTTAGACTAAAAGCGCGAAGCCCGAACACTACCCGACTCTCGAGTGTTGCTGCTGCCGTGCCCCTTAACCCCGCCATCGAAGTCGGTCACCAGAGCCGAAATGCCAACGGCTGATTTTCATCGTGTGGCAAAGGGGGAAAACGGTGAGAGTACAACTATGATGTACCTAGGTAGGTAGGTAGGTACGGATATTGGTACTAGTAAATGACGGCCGATGGGTGCGGGGACGCTAAGCCCAATCAGAAGTACGCTTGTGTCAGAGCTTGGCCTGAGATCTACTATGCAACACAGCATGCGACCGTGGGAAAGTCGATTGCGGATACGCCAAAACAGCACACGGTCATGACATGACAGCGCCCGGGGGAAGTAAGGAGACACCTGCCTGACCCAACGCCTTGCCATCTTGCTTTGGCGTTGGCGTTGGCGTTGGCATTGGCGTGCAGATTTCGACTCGACTCCTGATGTGCCAAGGACAGCTCAAGCCCGCCCAGCGCGCTCGCCCACTGACCGCCCACAATGAATGATCTTGTTGTTACCTCGGGGGGTTTTCCCACCTAAAGAGGTTGGCTGGCTGCCTAGGTAGGGTAGGTAGGTAGGTACTGCAAAGCACTGGCGCCTACTGGCCCCTTGCCCCTTGCCCCCAGCCCCAGCGTCTGTGCTGTACTGTATTAATGCCACTTTCGCTTTTACCTAGGTAGGTACGGTGTACTTTCTCCCATCCATCCATCAATCCCCGTTGACGATCAATTTTCCTCTCGGTTGTCCGCACTTATAGTCCCGCCCCCCTTGTTCTCTTTTTCCAATCTACACCACGTCTGTGCAAAGCTCGCTCTCTTCTCTGTACAATTCTTTTCCTCTCTCCAAGGCAAGACATAGGGGCCCTTTTGCTACGCGTCTTGTCCTGCTATTTTTGCTTCTTCTGCTGCTTCTGCTTCATCTTCTTCTTCTTCATCCTCTCGTTTGGGTTTCTTTTCCCACGCACACGCCACCGGCGGCTGCAATCCCTTTGTCTCACCCACTGACTAGTCGGTCAGAATTCATTGTTCGCCCCCAAAAGTGATCGCCCGGCTGTCCTAAAACGTCATTTCCATACCGGCCACTGCTTCTCGCCCCCCCTTCGACCCAGACGTCACCCCGTCATCCGCACGAGACGACCCTTCTTTCGGCCACCCTCCTTCCTCCTATCCCCGTTCGAACCGGCCAGGCTAATGGCCCCCCCGCCACCCTACGCGATAGCGACCGGCGGCCAAGATGATCCTTCAACACTCGTCGCAGCGGTATTAGCAACAGCATCAGCAGCAGCAGCAACCATGATTCCCGTTGCGACCACGACAGAATTCCTCGCAGACGCCTTCGCGACCGCCGCGAGCACCGCCGCCACAGCGACAGCGACTGTGGCTACAACACACGGAGATGACGGTGGAAACGGCGAGTGCAGCCTGCTCGGCTCCTTTGCCCTCATCGTCCAGGCCGCTCTCGGTGGCCTCGCCTTGATGTCTCTGGTTTTCAAGCGCTGGCGAGAGCGGCCGCAGCGCCCCGTCAAGATCTGGTTCTTCGACGTGTCCAAGCAGGTGTTTGGCTCCGTCCTGGTCCATATCGCCAACATCTTCATGTCCATGTTGACTTCAGGACGCTTCTCGGTAGCGCTGGACCCCTCCGTGGCCGCCAACGCCCGGAGGCTCTTGAGGCGGGATGAGGATTACACTCCCAACCCATGCTCGTTTTATCTGCTCAACCTCGCCATCGACGTAAGCACTCTTGGTCATTCTCCACTTTTTGTTTGAACTGATGGCTAACTCTTGCTGCAGACCACGATCGGTATCCCCATCCTTATCGTGCTCCTCCGAATCCTGACCAGCCTCGTATCGCGTACCCCTCTAGGCAAGCCCGAAGAGTCGATCCGGTCCGGCAACTATGGCAACCCTCCCAACGCCTGGTGGTGGTTGAAGCAGTCCTTCATCTACTTCTGCGGCCTCTTTGGCATGAAGTTCTGCGTCCTCATCATCTTCCTCCTGCTGCCGTGGATTTCTCGTGTTGGAGATTGGGCTTTGCGGTGGACCGAGGGCAACGAGCAGCTGCAAATCTTCTTCGTCATGATGTTCTTCCCGCTTATCATGAACGGCATGCAGTACTACATCATCGACTCCTTCATCAAACAGCCGCAGCACGAGCATGAGCGACTGTCAGATGAAGACCCAGATTGGAACGCAGGGCACACGGGCCGCGGCCCGTACGATGACACCGATTCGGTGGGTCAAGAGGACGTGGATTCGAACGATAGCGCGAGCCTTAAACTGAAGAAGGCGAAACATGCGGACGATGCCGAGTATGACCCGGACGTCGACGGCGATGTGCCGACAGTCATTGGCAGCAGTTCGAGCGGGTCAAACCGGTCATCCCGCCAGAGGACGGACAAGGATATCTCGGCGGAGCTCTTTCCCAAGGAGTAATTTTGCACTTTTCTTTTTATCAATGATTCGAGCATGGGCATAGGGTAGCAGCAACATCTCATCGGACCAGGCTTGGATCGCCTCTCTTGGAGGCCAGCAACAATATGGAGTTGGTTTTGCGTGCATATATCTTCCCACCTTTTCCAGCAAATACATGATGTCATGTACCACTTTGAACGATAAGGAGTCATGCGCAATCAGTCAAGGCTTTTTTCCCCGTGGCGAATGCAGAGCGATGTGGGCGGGGTAAGCCAGTCAGCTGCCGTGAACGTCGTGTTCATCTCACCTTAGAGGGCGAGTCTATTCTACTCACAAGCGAGTCATCATCTTGACCTAACTAATAATACACATACTCTCTCGCCAGATATGGCAAGCTTTCCAAGGGGGCGACACCCACCATACGCCCGCGAACTTGTACATCTAAGAGCGTTCGGCAGCGCCGAATCCCTGACCGAGGTGGACGTTCAAGCAGGTCGGGTCACGGGGTCGAGGGCTGCACGCAGGTTAGTAACCGAGGTACGTTATCCAAGGCGGTTCCTCGTGAGGTCGCCAGGTACACGAATGCAGGTTAGTAACAGGGGCGGGCAAAGATGCCCTTGCCAAGTCTTGGGCGTTAACGAGTCTCGTTTGCATCCAGTCGTTGTTCCCTCATTCCCGGCTGCAGGTAGCTGCGCCGTTGGCTGTTATAAACGCCTAACGAGTGTTTGTCCCAGGAAAGAAGGGCTGGTTACAAATCGTCTGCCTCCCCAGACCAATACAGCTGGTTTCCTGTCGTTCTTCTGGACTTCTTTTGCTTCGATTTACTTGGAATCGCTTATTCAAACGATACTATTGGGCTCATACTAGCACTGACTACATAGCGTACCCGACATCGTTGCAACATGTCTGTAGCCGTCTACATCGCGCTTCCCTCGGGAAAAGGGTTGGGGTTTTCCGCAGCCGCCACAGTTTAAGATCGGCCGCAGACTCAATGTGGCAAGTTATCCGAGTCGCATTGACGGGGACCCGAGGGGGACGGGGCGGCGTCGAGACCGGGGTGTGTGTCCAGATCATCAGTCGCGGTTGGTGTTGCAGGCTCGATCCACTCAAACAACGGCGCAGGTCGACCACGAGGTCATCATTGCTGCTGACCTTGGAGTATAGTGCCGAATCCAAAATATAATCGTTGTCTGCAGGCCTCGGGCCACGGCCAGTCGGATATCCAGGTGCGCAACAGTTAACTCTCTCTTGAGATCATTGCTTCATCTACAACAAGCATCCAGTTTCATCCTAGACTGCCCCCTCGAGAGTGGAAGAACCCATCACCCGTATAAGGACGGTAGGAGGTTTCCAAGTATATTCCCATCGTTTGCTCCCGATATTCACCGGCCGAAAACTTAGAATGCAACATCCCTGAGATTGCTGTTCGGAAGGACCCCCAAGGACCGCAATTACCACACTTACTGCTCCTTGTAAGTGGTTCTCCGTTTGGGACTTTGTCTTTTTCAGTTTGCTTACAATTGATGCAGATATTTTCCTCGCCGGGAAGACGCTGAAGAAAGAGAAGACTTGAAACGGCGGTAGTTCTACACTAAGCTGTGCAAAGGTCTAGGACGAGGTTCCGAGGGCAAAGCTGCCAGGATATTGCGTATAACCTACAGTCAACTCAGCTAGGTTTGGCTTCAACCTCCGTCTATTGCACAGAAAGACTAGCATCAGCTTTGTCTCGGAGCGAAATAGTAACTCCCACTGCGCAGAGAGAGGTCCAAGTGGGACGCGTTTATCAAGTGCATCCAGGTTTCCATGGCCCAGGCCACCCCACCCCAGGATAACACTCCTAAGAGAATTGACCGATTGGGTTCACTCGTGGTCAAAGTGGACTACTTGTCACGCGGATATTGAGGGGGAACTGTGCTGTACGGAACAACTTCCGATCCAGGAAGTTCGAAAACCAGGCCAACAACTGACCAGCATACATGCAGAACTGCTCCTGGTCGTGAGGTGCTCCTCCGATTCGTAGCAGTTTCCTTTTTCTCCACAAATTGTCTTCAAAGGGACAACTACGCGCCGCCAGGTGCATATGCATGTTTGTTTGCACGTTGGTTCTTCCGTTTTGACCCCGGCCAACCCCCAGCCAAGAAGAGGGGCACTTATCTGAAATCAATCGATTCCATCACATAAGGAACTGGCTGCCCTCCCTCGGTCCCCTGCCGATGTTGTTCTTTCCTCCCCTCTCTTGAAGCTCGCCACGCATTCTTTTGAGTGAACTGTGTCTGTGATCACATCGAGATTGGAGTTTGTGAGTCCCAATACCGCAAGTCAGGGGGTCGCAATTACTAACTGTTAAGGGCTCGTCACCACGTAACGTGAAGCAAAAATGTCACAACCCGGCCAAGACAACCAGCCAGTCGTCCTTGACGTGGACGAGGAGGTACACGAAACCAGACATGTCTGCGTGTATTTATTATGGCAATTCTGATCCTCTTCACAGACAGATGACACTCGTTCTGAGATGGGAAGCGTAAGTCCAAGTTATTACTTTCAGCCAACATCTCACCTTTTTGATATTCACGAAAAGTTCCTTCCAGAGCATTGCTTCTTCCAGCACTAGTCTGCGTTCTTCCATTCTCGATTATAGGTTCGAAAACGGCAGAACGTACCATCGGCATAAAGATGGCAGTATGTTCACCCTGTGCCGCACTTGAAGGGCATCTCGTAACCGTAGCTTTAGAGTACAATCTCCCCAACGACGAGAGGGAAATGGAGAGACTAGGTAATACTGCCCATGTTGAACCTCCATGCGTTTTATACTTGCTTATAACATCTTCATCAGACAACCAACATTACCTGTGGCTTTTTGTCCTCGATGATCGGCTTGGTATCGCTCCCCCTTGCCACCCCAACTCCCAAGTTGGCCGAGTACTTGATGTTGGCACTGGCTCAGGCATCTGGGCTATCAATTATGGAGATGAACACCCAGAATCCCACGTAAGATATTTATGGTTTAATTTGATACAGCATTTATCGCCTCCATGTGCTCTCATGAGCTCGACCGGATCTAACCTCGAGCAAAATACAGGTTCTCGCCATGGATCTATCCCCGACTTTCCCGGACGCGTATGTCTCGGTTTTCCTATTTATAACATAGTTGTTGGAAACTGACAAGATTCCAGTGCGCCCCCAAACGTCATTTTTGAAGTAGACGATCTTGAAGAGGAGTGGACATACTCGCGGCCGTTCGACTACATTCATAGTCGTTTCATGACGTCTTCCGTGAATGATTGGAAGGTGTATCTGCAAAAGTGCTATGAGTGAGTTTACTTTTTTTTGCCCTGAACACCAAATGATGCGTCAAGCGCCCTGAAAGTCACAGGAAATGGTCAAAATCATAAAGTTTACGGGTGAGACTAGGCTCACAACTAACCGCGTGGCAATTCAGCAATCTCGTTCCGGGCGGGTGGGTTGAGCTGCAGGAAGCTGACCTCTTCCCGCGCTCTGACGACGGCACACTGAAACCTGAGCACCCGCTTATGAAGTGGGCTCAACTGCTCCTCGAAGCTTCGGAGATTTTTGGCCGTCCTTATGTTCCTATCCCGCCTCTGAAGGAGGTTTTGGCTGAGATTGGCTTCGTGGACGTGTCTTTGAGCCTCTACAAATGGCCCTCTAACCCTTGGGCGAAGGATACAAAGTATAAGGACATCGGCGTATTACAGAATCAAAACATGGTGGACGGGCTTGAGGGTTTCAGCATGGCGCCACTGACACGCGCCCACAACTGGACCCGGGACGAGGTTAATGTATTCCTCATTGACGTACGAAACAACTTGAAGGATAGGTCTATCCATGCGTATTGGCCGATGTAAGTCGAAAGATTGTCACATCCTCTTTCCGCCTGTACGGTGCTGACGTGTAGTACAGCTACTGTCTTATCGGACGGAAGCCAGAGAAGGAGCCCACTCCGGCCCCACATCAAGGCGATGCTCCGTCCTCATCCCCGGCGCCGGCCTCATGATGTTGCAACGGCACTTCCACCTCGCCAAAACCAAATGTTCCTATAACTTGTCCCTGGAATTCAGTTGTAGAGTTTAGCCAGAAGGAAGATTGTTTTCGATGCATTGGAATGAGGAGGTTTAAGTGACACCAATCATTTGTGATTAGCTGATGTTTCGTTGGTTCGGCGAAAGCAACGTAGTGAAAAACAACGATTCTAAAAGAACCCAAGGATTGCAACCCACATTGATAATCGGAATTTTCCGCAGCTGTAAATTGGGTTGCAGACACGGAATGCCTTCCGTGTCGGAAATCGGGAAGCCCAGGGTCTGGGCGGACAGATATGGCGGGTGGCAAGAGCACAACGTTCGGGGGCGGAACCCCTGCTACCCCATTTTCCGAGTTTGGCTCCATACCCAGCCAAGATTACTCGGTTCCAGGATCATCATGAAAGAGGTAACTATGCGCCGAGGTGCATATGCATGTGTGCACCAACAAGCCAAAAACAGAAGAGGGGGCACTAGCCAGAGATTATCTGCCTTTTCTGGCTACAAAAACATCGTCTATCCCCCAGACTTGGTTCTTTTCTCCCTTTAAAATTATCCATCTTGGTTCCTTTCTCTCATACTTTGCGATTTGACCTCATACACACCTGACACCATGTCACAAGACAACCCCCCTGCTGCACTCGACATTGACAATGAGGTGAGAGCAGCTGACAGTTGCGCATCCTTCATACGTGCTAATCCAATTCTCCTCTCAGCAAGACGATGCTCACTCGGAGGTTGGAAGTGTAAGTCGGAGCTTCTTTCTGAAGCTAGTTGGGCAGCGTTTCTGACATGTTGCTCTCTGAAGAGTGTTGCTTCATCTACTACAAGTGTCCGCAATTCCTCGAGAGACTATCGGCTAGAGAATGGTAGAACCTACCATAGCTACAAGGAAGGCAGTATGACCAACTGCATCATCTTTTGAGAATTTTGCTGACTGTAGTGTCAGAATATGCCTTCCCTAATGACGCGAGGGAGCTAGATCGCCTAGGTTGGTCTCTTCGCTTCCATGAAACCACAATGATTCCCTATTAACAGTGTCTCTAGATCTACAGCATTGGATTTGGCTTCTCCTTCTTGATGATAGACTTGGCGTTGCACCACCTTGCAAGGAAGGTGCGCAAGTTGGCCGTGTTCTTGACGTTGGTACCGGCACCGGTATCTGGGCTCTCAACTTTGCTGATGAGCACCCCGAGGCTGAGGTTCGTAACCTTCATCCCCTGGGCTCAAAAAGTCCAAGAAAACCACAATTTTGTGTCCTTGACCGCAAGTGGGACCTGACTCCAGGGCATTTATAGGTCTACGGCGTCGATCTCTCTCCTACCCTGCCTGAATAGTACGTAATGCACCGATCCAAACAGCATGCTGCCAAAATAGTTGCAATCTTCTTCGGCGGCACTGACAGTTCCCACATAGCGTACCGCCTAACCTCAAGTTCGAAATTGACGATGTTGAGGAAGACTGGGTATGGTCGCGTCCTTTTGACTACATTCATAGCCGAGTCATGACAGCCAGTATCAGCAACTGGGAGACATATCTACGCCAGTGCTACAAGTAAGTCCATAGTTCTCAGAAAGAAAGAAAAATCAACACCCAAGTCAGGGTGTTAGTGTTTTGAAATCAAGGCTGATTACGGGTGATCTCAAGGAACCTTGTGCCGGGCGGCTGGGTCGAATTACAGGAATTCGATATTTTTTCAAAGTCTGATGACGGAACCCTGAAGGAAGACAACACACTCTTAAAGTGGTCCGCCCTTCTCAAGAGTGCTTCAGAGACACTAGGCCGCGCTTATATCTCGCCCCCGGAGTTGCAAAACCTCCTCTCTGAGATAGGTTTCGTTGACGTGTCGGTGAGCATGCACAAGTGCCCCGTTAACCCATGGGCCAAGGACAAAAAGTATAAACAGCTTGGCGCCATGTCGTGCGAGAGCACGATGGCTGGTGCGGAAGCGTTTACTATGGCAACTCTAACGCGCGCTTTCGATTGGACGCCTGAGGAGGTCAACATCCTCTTGATCGATATACGAAACCAGGTCAAGAACAGAGACCTACACGCGTACAACTCATGGTGTGTTTCACTATACATACCGGCCCTCTTGTTGGAACCCCATTGTATTGACGTGTGCTCTAGGTACTTCATCATTGGAAGGAAGCCGGAGAAGGAGCCAACCCCGGCACCTCCGGCCCCCCCTTCTCCCGAAGCTGCCACACCCGCTCCGGCAGCATCACCCCCTTCCGAACCCGCCGCAGACCAACCTCAGTCTCCGGCGAAGGCACCGGAGGCTTCTTTGTCCAGTCCCGCCGCAGAACAGGCTCCGACCGAAACTCCGGCTGAAGGACCAGCCAAAAGCCCGCCTCCGACCTCGTCCTAGGCTATAGCACCATGATGACATAAACTGTCCAGCCTGGGTCAAATGGTGACACTTGATTGAAGAACGGAGCCGCGGAGAAGGAGACGGGGTCAGATTTCCTTATCTTGTTCCACACTCTGCGTTACGCCCACTATAAATGTATGCGTAAATGATGACATGAAAATGGACGTATTTAACCCATCACACATATCCTTCGAACCCCAATGACTGAGACCGCAACAGTGTGAACGCTCCCTCGTCGAGGGTGGTTCTTCGGTGCGACAGGACGGACCAGATCACGGGTCAGTCATCGGTACGGGCGTCCTGGAATGCCCCAGCCGAACACTAGAAGCAGTAAAAGAGTCCCGAAAGAAAAAAGACCTGGTGACTGCCGGTCAGTCTTCCGCGGTACGGTGTAGGTCCCGCGTGCAAAGCTCACAAATCCCAATATGCCGTCCGAAATTGTGCCGGCCTCCGTCCTCCGTCGTCGTCTGCTGTGGCTCCTGGGCGTCGTATATGCAGCCCTCCCCGGGGCGCGGGTCCGCGTACGTGCTCCGGCGGGAGCAGCATTGTTTTCTAGTCAGAAAGTATGTCGGTTCTTAGCTGCGTCGTCTGGCAACCCGGTCGACTTGGGCGACTCGACACACGTACCGTCGCTGTGCGCGGGAGGGCCGCGGCTCCTCTGGACGCCGGGATCCCGCGTCATCTCGTTGCGGCTGACCGGCTGATCAGTGATTACCTGAGGCCCCGGCGGGGTGTTCTGGTCCATGGCTTTGGCCGCTGGTTGAAGGACGCGCACGAGAGCGTCGAGCAGGGACGGAGAGGGGGGGGGGGATTCCGCAAGGCCGTTTTCTCGAGGTTTGAGTACTGCAGTTGAACTTCTTTCAATCCTCGTCCAGGCAGAGCCGAAGAGATTGGCGGCCTGGTGGCGATGACACACGGCTGATGTTGAGGCCGCTGGCTGCCTGCACGCGCCAGGTTGAGAAACCGGTGGTCAGACGGCAACCACAGGAGGAGGGCGGGCGAGCGGGGCGTCATCATTTGCTGCGGCACGGTACTTTGGCACGTCTTTTGTGTGGGTGTTGACCGTGGAGCGAGTCCGTATTCTTCGACTTACATGGAAAACGGGGTAATGATTGAGCCCTCTTACGCAACTTGAAGACCCCGGTGTGCTCTGTCATTCTGTCTGGCCTCTCCACGCCAGTCGCCATAATCGAATGTGCGGTTTTGGTATGATGCGAAAACTTGAGGAGTTATGTAATAGGAGACAAAAACGTATCGTCAAAGCTAGTATCAATCCATGAACCATTCCGGTCTCGTTTGTGCAGAGAACAACGGAAAAAACACAACGCCTCATTATCCATTCCTGGCCGGGGTGCTTCTCTGACCTGCCTGACAGTCTTTCTATTGATCTGTGACTTTTACGATGCTCTTCCAGAATTCGCATCGTGACCTTTGCCCTTCATCGACGTCCTCCATGCGGTTATTGCCCAGCTCGAACACGTACCGCGACTGGTTCTTCCCCCAGGTGCCCCATGCCGGCGCGTCGTCGAGCTTATACGTATTTGGATTCAAGCTCCGAATGAAGGATATCCAGTAATTCATCATCAACGAGACGATGGGTTTGTTGTACGTGCGGAAACTGTCGGGCGTCGGACACGCGTCGATGCCAAATATGGCGGGCGCCTCGAAGACGTGAGGCACGCCGAGCCCGGAGGCCGTATTATCGCTGTCCTGGACGTTGAAGCGGTAAGACCAGCTCGTGGAGGACCGGTTCGCGGCTGCATAAGCTTCCATGATATTGTTGGCCGGACAGATGAAAGTCGTCTCGCCGTAAGCCTGGCTGGCGGAGGGGAACCAGGCGTTGTGATTCGGGAGGGCGGGCATAAGAGGGTAGTTCTTCGACATTAGCTCGGTCTCGTTCTTCGTGAGCTTTGGGTAGTTGTCCGCTATGAAGGAGACAAACTCTTCTTCAGTTGCGACATTGGCGGCAAAGACGGATCCCTCTGTGGACGTGGTTGAGTCACGGGAACCTCAAAACCGTAAAGGGCAGGCTTACCGTTGGTACCTGTGCCGAAGAGCACGGGCACCTTGAGGAAAGACCCCTTTTCGTAAAGCTGGTACGGATAGTCCTGCAGGAAATCGCCATCCACGCAAGGGGTCCAGTAGAAGCGCGGGTTTTCTGACCTCCCGGGGAACGGCGAGCCGATGTTGACGTCCTGGATAGCCTTGATATCCTTGCTCCGGAGACACCCCATCTGGTCCTTGTCGTTCTTGCAGCCGACCTTCTCGACGGTCTGGTTGAACTGGTACTCAAGCTCGGGCACGCGGGGCTGGGCAGGAAAGAAGACGGATTCCGACATGGCGCCCACGAATAGCTTATCGTCCCTTCCGCCGTAGGCTGCAAGGTGAAGAGCGACTGAGCCTGCGCCCGCTGAGAGTCCATGAATAACAACATATCCCGGATCGCCGCCAAACTAGTTGGGAGAGTTAGCATGAGTTTGGCGTGACGTGGTTGTGGGAGCCGAAAGCCACCTTCGAGATGTGATTTTGAACCCATTTCATCACTAGACGCTGGTCCAAGAGCCCCGCGTTCAACGCTCCATCCTTCTTTACGCGCTCGCTCGCTAGAAACCCCCACAAGCCGACCCGGTAGTTGAAGTTGACAAAGACAATGTTTTGGCCGGAGACGTCGACGACCTGGGAGCCGTTCCAGTTAGGGTTGGCATTGGAAGTGTAACCTAGGGTCAAGTCAGACAGAGACTCTGGCTAAACGTTCGGCGAAGCTGAGAGACATCGGCATATAGGACTCCATCCGCGAGACGAGGTCGCAGACTGAGTTAAGAGAGCTTTACCTCCACCTTGGATAAACAACCATACAGGCAGCTTCGAGTCAGGCGTCGTGTTATTGGGCGACCAGACATTAACAAACAGACAATCCTCGTCTTGGCCCGAAGTAGGATAAGTCACATCCGTTCCGAGGCATATCGGCCCAAACTGGGGATTTGGTCAGCGTGGAGAGCACTTAAACACTGCGGGACAGCAGGACGTCTCACATCGATGGCATCCGTCGTGCCTTCCTTGGGCTCTGGATCTTGAGGTGCGCGCCATCTCAGGTTTCCTATGGGAGGCGCCGCATATCGCATGCCTAGAAACTGGTTCACGCCGCTGGGGAGCACGTTCCCAGAATATCTCGCGTAGCCGAGATCGACCGTCACCCTCGGCAGTTTGGCCTGTCACTCGGCGTTAGCGCTTCCGATACATGACGCACAAAAGGTGATGGGGTAAGGAGAGACATCGAACCGAACCTCATCCCGAGCAGTGAGGTATTCACGAATATTGAAGTAGAGTACGACAGACAGGGCCGCGAGAAACATGCTTGCGATGGCAACTGGCGCAGAGAATCGTCGCCAGTCGAACTTCCTCCCCTCCATGGCGGCGGGCTGGGAGAGGGGGTGGCATATTTCGGGGTCATCTGGTCCTGCGGGCTGCGCTGCGCGATCCCACGTGAGAGCCACCTTGGGAACAAGCCCGACTTGGGGAGGGAGAAACCCGAGCGGGAGAAGAGAGACGAGACTGAGAGAGCGAGTAAGTGCCTAAACTAGCGGCATCTGCATGCCGTGTTCCGAGGAGCGATCCGTGCCAGACTCACAGACTCGCTGCCGCGGTGAGATGGCGCTAGCAGGACGCCGAAGATGAGCCCTGAGGAAAAGGTGGGATAAGTCTGCAGCTAACCCTGGATGCGCATAAGGGTGAATTCATATATGTTCAGAGAGTAGTGGAGGCTGGATCGCAGCCCGGAACGAAGGTGATGTCTTTCTTTGCTGACTTTCATCCGGCCGTCTCGGCCTTCCTATACTGAGGTACGGATACTGTTTGCTCCTACTGCAAGGGAAGTCTGCTGGGGGGAAGGTAGGTGGGCGTGGTTTAGCGAGAGTGGTATTAAACCGTCCACTTTACGCACCACAACTGCATCCACCTACCTAGGCACCCCGGGGCCTCTACCCCCATGCTAGTTATGCTACACTAAAGACTCGGGAAGGGGCACGGCCTGCGCCGGGGCGTTGCCAAGTTGCGTGTCGCGGTGACGTCGTCAGATCGGCTGGGGCAGCGTTCTGGAAGCCAGAGATACCCTGTGCTGCGACGAGGTTCAGCGAACCCGCCGAGAACCACATCCAGCAGCACGACATGGCGGGCGCGGAGCTCGCTGATTCCGGCAATACACTAAGTAGGTATTGAAAGGCCAACGGTACGGTACGGTATGGTACAGTAAGCGACCCGGGAGCAAACGAGCCGTGTGTACTGCAGAGTCAGCTCGGGTTGTTGTCGAGCAAGATCAGCTCAACTCCCGACCCAAACAGCATCGGTGACAGAGAACCTCTGACAAGCTGGTGCCAACACGCGACAGGCGCGACGGTTCGTCCCTCTGCGCAGGGGGACTGCCGGCTTGGCGCTTCATCTGATACCGAGTAGATGAGCTCCCATCCTTGCCGATGGCGAGTTTCTCTTGTGCCAAAGACCAAGATACGCGCGTCGATTTTATCCTACGTCACGGTGTTCTCGTCGCTCCTTGCATATTTGGCGTCATTGCTCCGATTTCGGTAGCATTTGGTCGGGGTAAAACTGGGCATCGCTCAGGGAACCGTGGCCGAGATGAAGCACGGAATACTGGGGAAGTTTGCCAGCGGGCGCCGGGGCAGCTGAACAGAAATAGAGCCGGGGCCCGGCGAGACATGACCCAACTCCACGGTCTTCAGCGCGGAGTACGGTTACCACCTGCTTATGTGCACTGCGTAGTGCAAATACATAGTCCATAGGTACTTCGTAGGTGGGTAGGTAGGTATTGCAAACAGGTAGGATACCGGCTCGGTGCCGAACGGTGTCGGCGCTTAAGTAAGCTGGCGTGTACGAAAGAGGTGAGGTGTGATGGATCCAAGACATCTGGCCCGTTTCGTGATGCTGCCCCCCCCACAGACTCTTCTTCGTCGAACACAGGCCAAGTCCAGGCCGTCTTACACAACTTGCCCCTTTGTCTCTGCTTGATGAGCGCCTACAGATGGAGACATAGCCCGATCACAAATCCGCTTTGCATACGGTGATGGAGGATGACAGCCAAAAATAGCAACAGCGTTCGCCCAGAGGGTGTTTGGCATATCGTTCTGGTTGGAAGTCAAGAAAGGCCACAACATCCACAACAACAACAACGTCTCGTGTGCCTCTGCGTTGGGTTATTATGCATCTCATATAGCGAATCGCGGTGTTCTGTGCAAGTTGTTGGCTGGTAGTTGGAGAGAGTCGTGCTGGGCGGTTGGGTGCATGAATTCGAGCGAATCAATGAGCCGAGAAAGAACAGTCCAGGTAGGCACGGTACGTGATGGCTCCCAACCTTGACCATGGGAGAATGGGGAAAGCTAATTGAAAACAGGCGGAGGGCGTTTCCTTCGGATCAGTTGACAGGCCATCTCCCTGCAAACTCGCATGTTGCCGCTCAAGGTATGCATCCACGTTTCATAGGTATTCGGAACATCAACCAACATCGTCCAAGTCGCATTACTATGTTGCATTTTTGTTTGTTTTGCGGAACCGTCGACAACCGCCACAAGTTTGATGTGATGCAATAGGTATGAAATAGACAGCAGATACAACAAGGGACACAAAAGGATTAGGGCAAAGAAAGGGAAAAAAAGGGGGGGTAGATTCATAATGATTACAAACACCAAGTTTCAAACGGCTCCTGTCTGTAGCATCAGTCCCTGACAAGATGACTAGCCATGCAAACGAGACATGACTAACAGCATGAAGTTGTTGGTAGAATTGAAAGGCCTGTTGGGAGTGGTATGCATGGTGATGTCTATGTGAGAAACGAACTAGAGAGGGAGGGAATGGGGGTGAGAGCTCATCGAGGCTAACCGCCGATAAGAGAACCTATGTCGGCTGCTACTCGCCATCGATACTGTACAGACTCGGACTAAGCACCCATCACCAGCCCTGTCAAATAGCCCTGTCAAATAAAGGGTCACTCCCTGACTGTTTGTTTGTTTGTTTGTTAGTGTTAGCCAGGTGGGACGCAAGATGGAGGAATGGTCGGTTTTAGGCTGGTCGGGTACATTCCGATAAGAGGTACCAATGCCAAATGAGCGGGGGGTGCGCAGGGGGGAAGAACAGGCAGACATCAATTGGACCTTGCCTTGTAGCAGCTTTCTGGAGTGAAGGATGCTAACCTCAGGCGGTTGTTAGCGTCGCTCCGCCACTGAGTGCGTTTGTGCGCACGCACGCACGCACACACGTATTCGTACATCACTCGCAATCACAGCCGCAACAGTAACAGCAAGCAAGCAAGACCAAAAGAGCTTAGAGACAGAGGGGCTCACTCAGCTCACACGGGTGTGTGTGTGTGTGTGTGTGTGTGTGTGTGTGTGTGCCTCCTGCCACTTTTCTTCTTTGCTTCGCTTTGCTTCGCCTGCTCTTGCCTTCCTCTTCCGTCTCAACAACGGCCCTTTCTAGAACCTCGGACGGTTCATCATGACATCCTCCTCTCCCCCCTCATACCTTTAGCCTTGAAGCGACAGCATCAACACTCTGAACGCACAGCAAGCGGGCTGCTGTTCTGGTCCATCATGCACAACGGCACTGACACCCGTCAGCAAGAGGAAGCAGAGTCACGCTCGTCTATTGACAAAACCCCCATTTGTACCCCAGATCCCGCCTTTGATCGACTGCCTGACGAGATCATCCAACAGTTGGTCCTTACTGCTTGCTGGCTAGCTTGGCTCTATCGTCCGTCCACTGACATGACCCTAGGATTCTCCAGCTCACTGACCCCGACTCCTTTGCTTCTCTCATCCTCGTCAACTCCAAATGGCGATCCGTATCCCAGCAGGCCCAACTCTATGCCCTACAACTCTCAAGATGCCAGTCCTACTCCGCGAGCCATCCCCCCTTCCGCGAAACCGACATCAACGACGTCAAGGATGAAGACCTGCCACGTCTGAGGCGCCTGTTCGCCAGAGAAGTCAAGCGCAACCTCTTCGAAGCGTACTTGCGGCCGCACGAAACCGTAATCAAGCTCATATCCAACTCCATCAGCTCCTCGTCATGTCCTGGCGGCGAAGGAATGCAGTTCAGCCCGTCTCCCCGCGGCCACCATGTCCTAGCCTACAACTCTTCGCGTGTCTACGTTCTCGACATGCGGGGGAAGGATATAGACGTCAAGAGGGAATTCAAGATACTGCGTCGGCCTGTTTCCACCTGCATCAAGGACGATGGCTCCATGTTGGCTGTCCTGTCTTCCGAGATGCAGGTAGACCTCTACGACCTCGAGCAGTCCCCGCCTCGCCGCACCCAGTCCTTGATCTTGGATAATCCACCACGCACCATTGCGCTCTCTCCGTGTGGTTCGGTTCTTGCTGCTGCTTACGAAGGAGGCATCGAGGTATCCTTGGTCAACCCGGGCGCCCTACCTACAGATAGGAGAGCGGTCAAATGCGATGGAGTTGATGCCCTGTCCTTCTCCTTCGACGGCACTCAGATTCTTGGAACCACGACGCACTCGTCGCCGCCGGCCACAGTCATTCTGACGGCCCCTTACTATGACCCTGGCAACCAAATGGCCGATGATAGCATCAGCGCGCTCTGGACGACATCGATTCTGTTTCCTAACACGAGCCGCGATTGCAGTCATGCCGTGCTTCTGCAAGACTCGGGTCAAGAGGAAGCGAGCTGGACCTTTACTTATGACCGCAGCTTCGAGACTTTCAGGGCCGTACGCATTGACGATCTGCGGAACGGTACAACCTACTTTACCGGACCAAAACCCGATCCAGGCTCGCAGGCCAAGCTGACACCCTGCACGCTGCCTGCGGCCACTTCTCATGGGGACCTCGTCAGCGCCGGATTCCAGGGTAAGGACATCTGGCTGTACGGCGTGCCGGAAGATCTCGATGCTGTACCCGAAGTCAGCGCCGCGGGGCTTGATGGCTTGTCGGCCCTGGCCGGACAAGGACGGAGAAGCAGCGGACCTCCGTCGCGTTCGCCATCATCTCGGGCGCAAGAAAACCCTCGGGTACCACAGTGGCAAGTGCTATGCGACAAGCTGAGAAACACCTTCGTCTGGGGCACCAAGGTTGCAGAGCTTGATGGGGTCAGCACAGTAAAGTGGGTCGCTGGCTTTGGTGAGACATCGACACAGGAGCGTCTGGTTGTCGCAGCTCGCGGCATCTCACCCGCGAAATCCATTGGCGAAGAGGACGATATTGACTTCATCGACGGCGGGAGGATCATCCTTCTCGACTTCGACTACAGCCCTGACGATGGTCAAAGGACAGAGATTGAGATCGAGGTCGGGACGAAAAAGCCCGAGATCCTCGAAGAGGAACAGAGAGATATAGACGCCGATGTGGCCATCGTACGCCGCAGAACAGTGGCTCAAAAACGAGGAGACCGCGGTGCCTTGATGCGTGCCGCTACGAGTGCGGCCACCCGGGGAAACCCCTTGCCCCTAATGCCTTCTTTGCCGTCTGTGCCGCCCATGCCGCAGCCCAGAGAGGAGCCCGAATCCAGAAACGAAGTCGTCGTCGACGACGACGACGACGGCGATCCACTCGTTCCGAGACGCATTGGGGCACCGCCACAGATCAATGTCCAAGAGCCAATTTCGTCCTCAGCCCCACAAGCAGGCGAGACTGCTTCGATAATCGAGGAGGAGGAGGCAGAGGAAGCCGTGGAAGCCCCCTACTCTCATGATGGACCCCGGTCCACCAACACTCTGCGCCGTGCAGCCACCGCTGCCGCCATAAACCGAAGCCGCAATCCTCAAACGCCAGCTGCCGGAACGGTAGAGTACCGACGAGCGGATGGTAGACGCGAGCACCCGCACGAAAGTGACGCAGATAACTGGGTTCCACCGCCACCCCCGTATCAAAAAGATGATCCGGGCGACTTACCTGCGTTTCTGCGCAACGCCGTCATCACGCCTGGGGGAGTGCAGATTCAAAGCCAGCCGGCCCGGATCCAAACAGCCGCGCCATCTGTGGGGGCATCGACTTGGCCCCTTCCAGAACGGCCGGCCCTTACTCAGACATCAGACCGTCCACTGAGTTACCACGAGCCTGTTGCCAGCCCGCCAGCGAATGCCACTCATCATCTACGTATCGCGAGCGACACGACGCTGCTGAGTCGCCCGCGCACCGCAGACTCGGCTAGCCCAATGTTCAGCCCTCCTGCTGACGTTGACGCCAACGACGATATCTACGACGTCTCACCACCGGAGACACCGCGTGTGGCTGCAGTGAGGCCCAACCATGCTGACGCCATTTCACCCGAAGGCCAACGCACGGCCAGCGAGTCTTTGGCGGTTCGGGCATCCAAGAACGACGCCCTGCAAGATTCTCAAGCAGCAACACCAAAAGACTCGCCCGTTGCTTTGGCAGCCCTGCGGGCACAGTCACCTCCGTCCTTGGGCGTGCAAATACCGTCGAGTACGCCTCCGAATGCCGTGGCGGCACCAGGGCAGCCTCAACCTGCATCCGCTGCCGATGTACCGTTGATGAGGCGTCTGTCCAACGCGCAAACGTGGCCAAGGTCTGCTCAGCCGATAGACGGTCCTCAACTGCATCCAGAGAGTGTGGCTTTGAGTAGCCTTCCATACTCTGCTCCTCCGACCGACGCACGGGCTGATGAGATGATGGAGACTGTGTTACCAGTCCCTCCCCGGGCGACACAGCAGGTCCATCCCCAAGATAATGGGCAGTTTTCCCCATCTCGGCCTTGGTCTGGCAACTTCAGCTCGGTTCAGCGTGTCCCAGTCGGCAGTCGCAGGCCTGGTTCTCGCCGAGCATCTGTACCACAACCCGCCATCCAGCCTGAGTTGCAGGCCGGGGTGCCAGACAGCCTACCGCTCGAAGACCGTCCGCTGATCATAAGCACGCCTAGTGGCGTGACAGGAGCATACGACGCGCCTACGCGCCAGCAGTCGAATCGAAGAAACGAAACGCCACTGTTGGCTCCCATTCCGCGTCACCCACGCCCAACTCAGTCGGGCCCACACGTGGAACGCCTGGAGACCATCTACAATGACAATACCGGCGCGGAGGCATCTGGCAGCAGGAGCCTTATCCCGGCGTGGTTGAATGCGCCACCGACGCCGTCTGCGGGCCGACAGTCACACTCATCGGTCAACAGAAGGCCCAGTCGTGCCGAGCGAAGTGCGGCCAAGAACATCAAAGACGCCAAACGACGGGGCTGGAGCGGTGCAAAGAAGAAGACGAAAAAGAACAAAAAGGTTGATCAAGAAGCTGCCAGCTCCGCTGGGTGGACGGACGTTTCCACAGCTGGCGGAAACGGAACCCATGGCAAATTAGAAAAGGATAGAAAGTGTGTTGTCATGTGAAACTATTGGGAACCCCAAATGGGCAGGCTGGCATTGCCTTCTACTCCTTTTCTTTCCCCCTTCGTATTTTGAGTGTCTGGATCTTCATGATGGGAAGCTTAGCATTGGAGTTGCGGGATGGAGGAACATGTTTTTATAGCTAATTTGGATGCCTTTTTGGTCTGGACCATCAAGGGAATGGGAAGGAGAAGGGGCCCCTTAGGGTGTACTTTGTTACATCCTCTCCCTCGTGCTAGAACATACAGAATAGCCGCAGGCACTCGCTCGCTTGATACCAATACAAGGCCGGGTGTGCATCGATCACTGATACTAGATTCCTTTGCTCCTGCCCACCTCGCATAACATGAATGGACTCTAATTGCAACGAGTGCCACTCCGTATCAGAGTGGGATATTGCACCTGGCAATCCCAACGCTGAAGCGCGAGTCAGAAGGCCATTTCTTGCAATGTATCATCGTTTCGTCTCCGGTGCTGTGGCATGACCGGCCGTTCGAAGCTGTCAACAGTAGTAATTGCTTTGCAGCCGAAGCGATGTGACATCAGTGGAGGGCAATTCATAGGTAGCTGGGTCAACGCCGAGGCGGCGTAACTGAGGTAGGTAGGTAGGTAGTTCAAGGTATCCGGTCCGAAAGTGGGGTTGGAATGGCCCGACTTGGTTCTCCATGTCATACGTAAAAGCAAAAATCACCACTTTTCCCAACAAGGTAACTTGGCCGAGCGGTCTAAGGCGCCAGACTCAAGCGTAAGCTTCGTCCTCTCTAGAGGACGAGTATTCTGGTCTCGCAAGAGGCGTGAGTTCGAATCTCACAGTTATCATTTTGCCGTTGCCTCAATCTCCCCTCACTTGCTTTTTTGTAACACATCATTCCTGAACAGATCCAGGTCGTTGTTCTGTTGTAATCTGCACCGTGCACAGGACAAGGGAAATGGAAAACGGTTGGTGCAAGCGGCCTGGCTGTTTACGTCCTACCATCCCGCGAAAATACTCGGGCCCTCCCTCCTCACTCGGGTTTTAATTACATTTCGTGATGGGCAAGTTCACTAACACTAGGAAGTAAACGGTCGGCCAATCCCGGTCAACGGCTCGTTTAGAGATGTTCAGGCGGATCGTGAATCGCACAAGCGTCTTGGCCCCAATGCTCTCTCCTTCTGCTACATGTTGACTGACATCTTGGTTCCTGGAACCACAACCCTTCATTGAAGGTGGGATTGTACGGCCGGCATACCGATGCATGGCTCGATCAGGCCACCTCCCCCTCTCACACCTCGGTACTGCAATGCTGCGCGCAGGCTGCGGCCGGTGTAGAGCATCGGATGAGTGACATCTGGGTTGGGTTGACCTAACCCAAGTGCTCTCCTTCCGACAAGGCCAAAGTCCGAATCCAGCTTCGTTCGTGGTAGTTCCCTCAGTTCCTGCGACAATCCCCCCCCCCCCCCCCCCCCCCCCCCCCCCCCCCCCCCCCCCCTCCCCCCCCCCCCCCCCCCCCCCCCCCCCCCCCCCTTCTCTCCCCGCAATCCAGCGGGGATATTCGAAATCGCACTAGCCGCCCCATCAGACAAGTTTTTTCTCCCACGTCTGATTATCGGCCCATCGTTAGCCATCCCGCCCGAGAGGCGGAACCTCCGCATCCTCGCCACTGGTCCCAGCCCCCCTTCGTTCTTCTCATCTCAAACCGGGCGGCCGGAACGCCGACTTTGGAGTGTTGGGACCGAGTCGGCCGAGTCCCGTCGAGTCAGCAGCTGCGGTTCGTTCACCGCTTTCCGCTGCGGAAATGCTCGCGCAGGGGCGGCTCTGTTGACTGCAGAGAAGCTGTCCGGAAGACGCAGCCGCAGCCCACGAACCGGACAGGGCTGCTCTACCGGGCCCCTGGCCCGATGCAGCAGATCAGTCTTGACGCCTTGACAATTCTGGAGCTAGTCTGTTTCGTCTGTTTCGATTCGCACATGTATGGTGGCTCCACGCAACGGGGTCAATATATAGTCGATCCCGAACGGAAAAGGGGTACGATGCGGCAACGCCATACGAAAGAGACGCTCAACTTGGGCAAACGCCCCCCCACAGCACCGTCACCAGTGATATCACTATTGCGCTGAGCCAAGCGAGTTTAGAACATGGAGTTCATCTTTCGGAAAAATCGAGTTGCAAAGGCGGAAATGGCACGTACGGATGGGGGATCATGATCACTGAAATAAGTGCCGGCTCTCCTTTGGCTCGTTACAACCCCGTTATGCTGATGGAGTTGGTGGGCGAGAGGCCCCTTTTCGTTCAGACAAGGGCATGGCATGCCAAGACGCTTTATCGCAGCAACAAACTTGTGACGAATGCCACCATTCCATCTGTCCAGGGCTTGTGAAGGACACCAGGGAGGCCACGCTGCTTTCCCTCGGGGCACTCGACTTTAGCCACGGGGTAGTTTGCATCCGACGACCGTAATTGACAGGGTCGTCGACAATGACTTGCCGAGGTGGAGGAAGCATAACTTAGTCTGTTTTTGGTCATCCTTCGAAACGTCCACCGTCCACTCCCTTGAACAAGAGTTCCCTCGAGGAAACATAGCAACCACAACCGAGGAAGGAAAAGCTGTTTAATCGGTTCACGACTTTGGGACAGCTGCATTGAATAAGTGAGGTGCTTGTCCGGCTTAGCCCGTTTGACCCGAACGTTTGTCACGATGATATCTAATCTTTAAGCGACAGTCAATCAGTCGATGGAGGGCTCCGGTGTGTAGGCAGATAGCCCTGGCGCAGGTTCACCCCCACATCAGGAAAGATCCTACTAGGAAAAGCAGCTGATGTTGTTGAAGAGTCCCTCGGCACACCACCCGAGCCCCAAGAGACAAAAGGCGCTGCGAGTGACTGTCACTTTTGGGAAACAAAGCTGGGGGTGACCACATTGGCGGTACCCCCGGGGCCTGCTGTTGGCACTGAGGTGGGGTTGAATGGAAAATCTGGAGGGCATCCCCGTGGTGTTGCGATAAGACCGTGGAGTTGGACGATCCTTGGGCGAGATCAAGCTTTCGGGATAAGCACTTGAGGCGCGGCAGGTTGAATAGCAGGCCTGATAGGCCGGGGCCATGTCATACCATGCCACTTCCACACGACGGCTGGGCTGTGCCGCACATCTCACGCAAAGGGAGGGCGTCATGGGCGGAGGAACATGCCGTAGTATCTATCTTACGGTGGTGTTGCGAAGACGCTGCGGTTGGTGATAGAATCCCTGTCTGGAACTTGCTGGAAGGAAAGGAAATGACTCTGGAAGTTGTGAACTGCCGGTGTCAGAAGTCGAAAAAAAAAAGGGAACCGGGCGAGGCTTTCCCGGGGACATGGACAGTAGTAACATGTCAAATACTGTGCTGCAACGCTCTGGAAAGGTGCGTGCCTTGCCATTGATGGGCCAGCACCGAACGTTGTCATGCCTGCCACGGGGGTCTCCTCGTTGGTGTCTGCCGCCGGAGACAACCCCGAAGCAGGGTGGTCGAATGTTGTAGAGTCTCCATAACGTTGGTATGATGGGATGCCTAGTTCAGCATAGTTGGTGCGATGACAGATGCCGCGCTGCCAGATTGGCAGCTGCATAGCTGACCTAGAGTAAGTAGCATGTTCGTGTAGTAGTATCACAGCGGGCCTTCAAGGCGATAGTGGTTGACGTCGAGGTCAATGTCAAAGCCACGGGCCGGGGTGAGAAAGCGGCCGGCCTCATCAACCACCAGCGTTGAGGTCGACCACCCCGGCGTGAACACAGTCCACTACCTCAGGTAAGTACAGAGTGTAGGTAGGTAGGTAGGTAGGTAGGTATTATTCAATGGAACGCACCTGCCACGTTCTGAAGTGAAGCATGCCACATTTGGCCTAGCGTCGAGTCGTTTGGACCCTGTTGTCCCCCTCGAGGGGGCTGGCCAATGGGAAGCGAGCGAAAGTGTGGCAGACATGGGGTAATAATCCGTGGTGGTCTGATTCTCACTTGATCCTGTCGCGCGCCCAAAGCCCATCATGCCACTTTCTCGAGTCGCTTGAAGTGCCCGCGAGGCGATCTTCAATTTGTGTCGAACCACCACCGAGCTTTCAACCTGCAGTCAGTCGCAAGGTCGTCAGTTCCTGGGCCGGGCCGCCCCTCTTTTTCCACCCCCTCCCCTCGACTTGTAGTACTGATTGATTGCCTTTTTTTTCCCCCTTCCTCTTTTCACTCTTCTCTCTTCTTCGTCAGTCTAATCCCTCCGTGTATCTGCTGCAGCCACGGTCGAACCTTTGTATTGGTACTGGCCGTTCTGCCGGTTCGCTGCGCTGCACCCCCCCTACTGTTCTGGTCCTGATCCGCCCTGGTCTGGCTGCATACTCAGCGATCCTTACCTATTCCACCCATCCATCAGATTATATCTCGAGTACCACCTTCAGATCCAACGTATCCCTCTCCCTCGCACATAAAGCCTTGGACGGCAAGATACAATACTACACCACTTAAAACGGCTGGAGCCGTGCCTCATCTTCCCACCTCGTTTGGAGCTCGACGCCTACCTCACCACGTGCCTCTCTCTGTGCGACAGTGTGGTGTAACTCGACCGCGCGCATTGCATTAATTGAACCCAAACTCGAACGAACCTCTTCAAATCTGCCGTGCGAGCGCGGTCATTCCAACATCGTCCCGGTTGTCACCCAAACTCACCACACTAGGCCGCCTGTATTAGCCAGCTGGCCAGTTACTTCTCCGCCGCTCGACATCCCTTGCTGTCTATGAACTCGAACTCGAACTCGCCCTGTCTGTGAGACTGTGATATCGACAAACGCCGTTGATGATGGCACCCGGTGTACTGAACTCGGACGGTTCAATGGACGACCAGAACGGCCAGAGTGCCCCGTCTGGCAACGCCGCTGGACGTTTAAACGCCTTCGATGCCACATTAGACACTCTCACCCACCTACGTAGTCTGCCCGAGCCTCCCACGGAGGCTCAGGTGTGCGTTGTGGGTGCTGGCCCCGCCGGTCTCATGTTGGCTGCCAACCTTAGTCGATTTGGCATCAAGGTCGAGGTCATTGATGATAGGGCTGACCAGACGCCTGTTGGAAGGTAGGTAGAACAAATGCAGACCTCTCCATGGCAGTCGCAAGCTAACACCACATGTAGAGCAGACGGACTGCAGCCCAAGACTATCGAGACCTTCCGTCAGATGCGCCTGGCCGACCCTTTACTGCTCCGAGGCGTTCGCGTGTACGACATTTCCTTCTGGCGGAGCACCGCCGACGAGCCGCTTCATAGACTGGGCCGCGAGGTCCACTACCCTCCCGTCATCGACGTCCTAGACCCGTACATTCTGCTGGTGCACCAGGGCATGGTTGAAGGCATCTTCATTGACGACCTGAAGAAGCGCGGGGTTGAGGTGCGCAGGAATACGGCGTTCGAGTCCTACAGCGTCCCGGAAAACAAGGCCGGGCCTCTCCAAGTCAATTGTCGCACAAACGTCACCCAAGACCGACGGACGATTCTTACACAGTATCTGGTTGGATGTAAGTAACTTGAGCGAACCTAGCGCTTCTTGCTAGCGGGGGGCTGACATGGTGCAGGCGATGGTGCCCACTCCAAGGTGCGGAAGAGCATTCCAGATGCGCGGGCCATTGGCCTGTCGCAACCGGCAATCTGGGGTGTTCTCGACGGCGAGCTCATCACCGATTTCCCGGACATTTGGTCCAAGACACTAGTCTATTCTCAGGAGCACGGATCCATCCTGATCATCCCCAGAGAAAGGAACATGACACGTTTCTACATCGAACTCAAGGCAAACCCCAAGGCAGACAAGCGAGACCTTGGCCAGGAGTTCGTCATGGCCCGCGCGAAGAAGATTATGGCGCCTTTCGAGGTTGACTGGAAGTACATCGAGTGGTTTGGTCGTTACCAGATTGGTCAGAGGGTGGCCAGCCGATTCGTCGACCCCCATTTGAGGGCCTTCCTTGCGGGTGACGCCAGCCATACGCACTCCCCAAAGTCGGCTCAAGGCATGAACACCTCCATGCACGACTCGTGGAACCTTGCCTGGAAGCTGAACCTATCCATTAGAGGGCTCGCGAAGCAAGCCCTGCTCGAGAGTTACGAGGAAGAGCGAAGAAAGATCGCCATCGATCTGGTCAACTTTGACTACGAGCACGCGAACCAGATTGCTGGCGGTGACGCGGTAGCCCTGTCTGAGAACTTCAGGACGAACGTTCGTTTCATTTCTGGCATTGGCGCTGAGTACTCCGAGAGCCCGTTGAACAGGGCGGCTCCTCAAGGTCTTATCATGGGGCATGCCAGGCCTGGTTGCCTGCTTCCTCCTGCCAAGGTCACTAGATATATTGACTCAAACCCTGTAGATATCCAGCTCGACATCCCGATGCTCGGTCAATTCCGCATCTACCTCCTGATGTGGGACATCCAGGCGTCAAGCCCCTTCCTGGAGACCTTCTGCCAGTCCCTTGCCTCGGCCAACTCTTTCATCAGCAAGTTGTCTGCTTCCGCAAGCGCTTCATATGCTGCGCAGCCCAGGCTGCCGTGCCCAGAGGACATCTACTACCGGCCCGAAAGATACACCGCCGTCAGCCATCTCTTTACATTTGCCTTGATCAGTAAGTACTCTCCGGTCGAAACTGTGGCGTTGTCACTAACATGAGCGTCAGCAACGATGCCCAAAAGTGATGTGGAGATATCGGACCTCCCGGCTCTGCTGCAGGACAGCCGTTGGACCTTCTACCTGGACGACATTCCAGAACAGGACACGCGTGGCCAGCTTTGCACCAACAAGTGGCTTGGCAGCCTCGGCCCCGGTGAGCTTGCCATAGTCAACGTACGACCAGACGGCTACGTAGGCTCCGTCGGTCGATGGGACTCGAGCATGGACGACGCCGGTGAGGAGGCTGCCCGGTGGTTGGACGACTACTACAGCGGCTTCCTTCAATTGCCCAACGGCTCATCACCCACCCCTACCCCGACCCCCATGGCAGTTTAGGCATGTCTACTCTTCAATCTCGAGCCCGCTCTTAGGAGCCACTCGTGCAGCGCTTCTGTATCATATAAATCTCACATCACGCGAAAAGCAACATATAATCAATAGCTTGACGACACCAGGCATTCAAGGAAACGCAGACACGAGATCATCACTTTCTCTCTCTCAGCTTATCTAGCAGGTGTTGGGGAATGTGGCGGCGGGGTGGTTGTTATCACAGCATTTTCAGGAGCTAAATGGGGATGGACAATAAGCACAATCTACTGCAAAACAGGGATTTGGTACTGCAATTTTGTCATTTCTTTAGCACTTAGCTGAGTGGGAATGGGTTTACCACATTTGGCAGACACATGTCGATAGATGGGATCTTCATCGCAGATCACAGCTTCTTTTCTCGGCCCCTACCCGCTAGCTCCGCAAGCCCCCCTCCCCCCCCTCGCCGCACGCGCCTGGGGCCATGAACGTGAGGAAAATGACACCGCACTGGGAGCGTTCGTGCGAGCTGCCATCTCCCATTTCCCCATACACCCATGTTGACAACTGGTCGTCTCCTACCTGGCCTCTGCTGAAAGAACCGACTGTCATTGCCGCTGCCTGCCGCGACCTGCAGGTGCCATAAGGACGTCAAGGCGATGCATGTCTCTGCCCTCTTTCGACGGCTGGGGTCCGGCGTCTGACGTGAAGCCTTGGAATTCTCTCCGGCCATCGGTCGACGCCCCGCGTCAGGCCCGTCAGAATCGAACCACGCTGACGTCCCCCGCAGCATCCTCCCCGATGACCCACCGCTCGTCGCCCGCCAGCGCAGCGCCCTTCATCAGCGTCTTCCACATATCGTCCTCGAACTGCGCCTCGCCCCGCACCTCCGTCTCGGCGCCGGCGCCGGCGCCGGCCTCCCCGTCGCCCGGGGCGTCCCTCCCACGGCCGCCGTCGACGCTAGCGCTGACGGTCGTCATCGTGAAGCACCGCCGCCCGCAGACCCTGACGCCCGCCGCGGCGTCGACGGACTCGGCAACGGTGAGGTATGGGAACTCCTCGTGGCGCCAGCAGGGGGCCCGCCCGGACCACGCCGTTTCCGCCGCGGCCCGGGTCCGCGACCGGGCCACGGGGCAAAAGGATCTCTCGGCGTCGCCGTCGGCGCCGCATTCGTGGACCCATCGCGGCCCGGCCCCGGAGAGCGGGATCCCGACGCTGCGCACCGTGTGCCGCGCCGGCGGGTTGTCGGAGGCGTGCGGGCCCGAGCACCAGATGTGGTCCTCTTCCTGGACGAAGACGTGGCCGCGCACCGCGCCGGTCCCGTCCCTGTCGTGCGCGACGGTGTCGAGGGCGAGTCGCATCAGCCGCGGCGTGTGGAGCTGCCTCACGCCCCAGTGGTCCAGGTCGCCGTTGGTGAGACGGAGGACGACGACGGGACCCGGGTCGGAGGGGGGCCTGTTCGAGCATGACGGGTCGAGGCTGGGTCTGTAGGGCGAGGGTCCGTTCAGCGACCACACGACGAGGCGCTCGAGGGGGGTGTCCTCGCCCCAGGGGGAGCGGTTGGGCTGATGGGCGAAGAGGGCGTAGTGCGTCGCGTTGTGGGTTGAGAAGATGCGGTCTGTAGTGTGGATGGGGAGGCCGAGGTAGTGGATCTTCCATTCCGAGCGGAAGGTCACCACGGGGGCTTGGTCGCCGGCCGCGCCGTCCCCGCCCTCGTCCGTCGCCGCCGGGTTTCCGCTTCCATCCCGTTTTGCTGGCGGCCTCTTGCCTGATGATGGCCAGAGAGGCGAGGAGGCGGCGCGCACGTCGAACGCCGTGGCGAAGTGGCGATGCGCGACCTCGTCCTCGTTCAGCGGGAAAGCCTGCACCTCTGCCCACTCAACAACGAGCAGTCCCTCGGCGAGGCGCACGCGACGGACGACCTTGTCGGCCCAGTCGAAGGGGACCGTCGACTCGTCGCCCGAGCTCAAGTCCAAGGCCTTCAAGACGGGAGGTCCCGAAGACGTCGGGGACGTGGAGGAGGAGGCAGACGACCCGAGAGACGTGGCCCCGGAACACGGCTCGGAAGATGCGGCGGAACGAGCCGGAGAGGGAGAAGGGTACACCAGCACCCCGTCGGCGTATGTCCAGTTAGGGTCGGCGAGCGCGAGGTGCGCCAAGTGGACATCGACGGCGAGCTGGCGGGCCCACGGTGCGAAGCGGCGGAGGGGGGCCGACGGCTTCAGGATCGGGATCGTCGTGAGGGAGTGGAACGCGGCCCTGGAGAGGTTGTGGTAGCGCCTGGCCACGCGTGCGAAGAGGGCAGGCCAATCCGGTTCTGCGCCGGCCCCGGTCGCTCCTTCCCAAGATCCTTCCCGTTGTCGCGGCTGTCCGCGTTCTCGAGGCGGCGGCGGCGGTTCGCGCGCATGCGAGGAGACGACCTGTGCTCTCAGCAGCCGGCATTCCAGCGACCGGGGGAAGAAGACATGGAGGAGGGCCTGGGAGAGGTCGGGTCTGGTGAGGGCCGCGTGGGAGGCGCGGGAGACGAGGCGGCAGAGAACGATCTCGCGCGGGGTGAGGTGGGAGAGGACCTCGAGGAAGAGAGTGTCGGGGAGATCCGTCAATTGATGCATTACTCTGCAACTCGTCCTTGCGTCTTTGAAGCACACAGCCTGACCCGATGACTATTTTGTCGGGAGTGCGGCCTGACGGGAGATGGCGAAACGGGGTTTCCCAGATGTTACCATTTAGACTTGGACGCCAGCAAAGCGCCCCCTCCCCCCTCTTGGCAAGGAGCAAAGCAGCAAGGGCATCAATAAACTCCTTGCCTCGTTATCAATTACTGTGCTTGAAGAACGGGGCTGTAAGCGCCAACGTGGTTCTTCGCCTGGTGACGGATCTCGTCGACGTCAGTGTCGACGTTGCATCGAAGTTAAAACGAATAGTCCGGGGCGGGCAGCGAGTGAGCTTTCGAACGGTCTGTGACTTCTCATTACTAAGACTCCCCAGACAACCTCGACGCAATGCACACCTAATCGAGACCTTATCTCCTGGGCACGCTACCACCAGCGAGCAGTCATGTCACTTTTTTTCTTCTTTTTTTCTTCTTCTCCGAAAACCAAGGAGAGGTTGCATGTCTCTCATGCCAAAAGTCGGCAACAACATACAGAAACATGCTTCATTTGTTGGCTATCCCGCCGAGTCTCTAGCAGCCCCCGCAGTCGCGCGCGCTATGTATGCATTTTTTGTGCGGCTTGCTCATCCGGCCATGTCATTTTCAGTCCAGTGCGCACGCCCTTGAAAACACCCAGAAAGCGACCAATTTTCAGATACGTGCTTAGAAAACAAAACAAAAGTCCATTCAGAGAATCCGTTCGCGTGTCTCTCATAGAGCCCAGGCCAAGTATCCTCTGCGATGTACGTACCTGGGCACGTACCGCTGTCCCTTCTTCACTTTCACCGCCATGCTCATGAGTGAGTCGGCATGGCGACGTCGGCCTTCTGAGAGATGGCGTCGGCGCTCTGCCAGAGCGCGGTGACCGTCTTCTGCTGCGTGTAGAAGTTGATGCCGGGCCTTCCGTAAAAGGTGTTGGCGCCGCCGCCGGCGATGCTCTTCTTGTTGCCGGTGAAGGAGAACATGGGCAGGGGCACGGGGATGGGCACGTTGATGCCGATCTGGCCGGCCTCGATGTTGCGACGGAAGGCCTCGGCGGTGGCGCCGGAGCGGGTGAAGATGGCCGTGCCGTTGCCGTACTCGTTCTTGTTGATCAGCTCGATGGCCTCGTCCAGCGTCTCGACGTTGAGGCAGACCAGGACCGGCCCGAAGATCTCCTCGGTGTAGCACTTCATGTTGGGCGTCACGTTGGTGATGATGGTGGGGGCAACCCAGTTGCCGTTGGGGTACTTGGCAGGCTTGTAACCGCGGCCGTCGAGGAGGATGGTGGCGCCCTCGTCCTCGGCGCTCTGGATCAGGCTCTCGATGCGCTGCTTGCTTTGGGGGGAGATGACGGGGCCGAGGTCGGCGCCCTCCTCGAAACCGCCGTCGACCTTGAGCTTCTTGGCCAGCTCGGCCAGCTCAGGGAGCCACTCCTTGGTCTCGCCGACGAGCACGAGGGTGCTGAGGGCCATGCAGCGCTGCCCGGCGGCGCCGAACGCGGCGCCGACGACGCTGTTGAGGAAGTGGTTCTTGTTGCAATCCGGGAGGACGGCGGCGTGGTTCTTGGCGCCCAGGTTGGCCTGCACGCGCTTGCCGTGTGCGGAGCCCTTGTTGAAGATGTACTCGCCGGCCTTGTTGCCGCCGACGAAGCTCACGGCCTTGATGACGGGGTCCTCGAGGATGAAGTCGACCGTCTTGTGGGCGCCGTGCACGATGTTGACCACGCCTTCGGGGAAGCCGGCCTTCTGGACGAGCTCGGCGAGGATCATGGCCGCACCGGGATCCCGCTCGGAGGGCTTCAGGATGAGGGTGTTGCCGGTGACGGTCGCGATAGGGATGCACCAGAGGGGAATCATGGCGGGGAAGTCTAGGCAGCATCAGTCTTGCTGTGTCCTCCTTGGCCGGTTGGGGAATCACACTCACTGAAGGGGCAGATGGCAGCCACGACGCCCAATGGCTCGCGGTAGCTCCTCGTCTCCATGTCCTTGGCAACCTCCAACACCTCGCCCTTCAGCAGCTCGGGAGCACCGCAGGCGGCCTCGGCGACCTGCAGACCGCGGAGGACGTCACCCTTGGCGTCGGCGAACGTCTTGCCCTGCTCGAGGGTGATGCTCGCGGCCAGGCGGTCCCAGTTCTCGCGGATGAGGGCGACGAACTTGAACATGATCTGCTGACGGGCCAGCACGCTCATGGCGCGCCACTTGGGGAAGGCCTTCTCGGCCGAGCCGACGGCGGCCTGCAGCTCCTCGGTCGTCATCTGCGGCACGCGGGTGACGAGGTTGTTGGTGGCCGGGTCGTGCAGGTCGATGAAGTCGGTGGCGCTCGAGGTGACGAACTTGTTGTCGATGAAGTAGGGGGTGTCCTCGGGCTTCGCGATCTTTTCGTGCGTGTTGGGGTACGACTCGGCCGTCGAGGCCAGGGCGGCGTTGAGGTGCCGCGCCGTGGCGTGTATCCGCCTCGCCGCGACGGCGGAGACGGGGGAGCTGGAGGACGTCATGGTCTTTCCTGAGGACAAGAGTGAAGAGCGGGCGAGGGACACCCCAGATGTTCGGCCAGCACCGGCAGCAATGCTTCGAGGGATGGCTCGACGCATTGTGAAGGAAAGGGAGGAGTAGGAGAATAAGAAGGAGAAGGGCAATGGGCGGTGGGGGGGGGGGGAGAGAGAGGTCAGGTGGATGAGAGTTTCTGAGGAGAGCAATTGGGCAACTAGAGACGGCGCTACACACTTACGCAGGCAGGTCTGTCCGTTCCGTCTCAGACCAATAACCAGCCACTTCAGCCAGGAGAAAGACACGACGGCGGCCGGGATCGAGCGACATTGTAGTCCCTTATAAAGCGCCCCCAGGGGACTCGCCGAGCTCCTGGAGTGTGGGGAAAAGGTTGGGGTGGGGTAAAAGATAACGCTGTTTACGCAGTCACCAGGTCCGATCGCCGCCCAATTCCCCAAACCTCTGGCACCGAGGTCGGACCCTTATGCCGTCCAATGCCGACGGCATACTCTGCGCTAGGTAGCGTAAACGGCGTAAACAGCGTCTCACATTGGCGGCCTGTGGATTTCGGAGCAGCAACCCGAGGCGCCACAGTTGGCCGACCATTCTGTTCACTTCGACACATATATTGAGAATAGCATGCATGCAATGATTATTTGGTCAAATCCCTCTTTTCGGCAGCTACATAGAATACACCTACGCCATGCTCTCTGTCCCTCGATTCGATGGCCTAAGCAGACGTGATGAGGGAATTAAACTGAAAAAAGCAGCATCCGCATCTCTCTTTGGTCCCAAATTCACACTGGTGCCATGTTGGCACGAGACTTTTTTCTTTTTTTTCCCTTCCCCGCCAACAAGATCAGAAAGCAAGCTAATTCACAATTCCACCTCGAGTCGCTCCAGTTTAAGACGAGCTGCGGGTGTTGCGCTTGGTGGCATCCTTGGCGACGTCGGCGCCGGAGGCAATAGCCTTGGAAGCCTTGTCCTTGACATCCTTGGCCTTGTCCTTCGCGTCGGCGGCAGCCTTCTTGGCAGCCGGAGGGGCGCTGCCAGAGCTGACAATGCCAACAATAATGGCAATGATGGTGACGAGAAGAGCACCGATGCCACCGGCAACCTCGGGGACGAACTTGATGGCCTCAATGGGGTCCTTCTGGGCAATGGTGATGAAAAGGTCGAGCTTCTCCTTGATGAAGTGAACGGGGTCGTCGAGGAACTTGAGGTCGTTAGGGGACTTGGGCTTGTCGGCCTCCTTGGGCTTGTCGGCGAGCTCGAGAAGCTGCTCGTGGGGGTGCTTCTCCTTGAATGTCTCCTCGGCGAGCTTGGCAGCATCCTCAACGGAGTGGCCAATGTAGATGTTGTCGAAGAGGATGTCGTTCTGCATGGTCCAGATCTCGAAACCAATCTGCCGGCCCCATCGTTAGCAAGAGAGCGTACTTATCTGGATTGTCAGGTAATAAAACTTACAGCACCCATGGGCTCAAAGTTGGCGGGGGTCTTGTCCTCGAAGTAGTCGGGGTTCTTGATCTTGCGGGGAGCCCAAACGCCCTTGTAGGCAGGGTTGTCAATATAAGGCGCAGTCCACTTGCCCTTGTAGTCGGGGTTCTTCTTCATGGGCTTCGTCCAGGGACCACAGCCAGAGGCCTCGGCGCACTTGGGGTTGGGGACGGTAGGGGCGACCCAGTCACCATCCTCCTCGTCATCCCAGTCCTCGGGCTTCTGGGCCTCAGGGTCCGGAATGGTAAGGGGCTCATCCTCAAGCCAATCCTCGGGCTTGGTGGCCTCCTCATCAACGATCTCGAAGGGTGCATCCTCGTCCCAGTCCTCGGGCTTCTTAGCCTCGGGGTCGGGGATGCGGGCCTCGTCAACCCAGTCCTCAGGCTTGGAGTCCTTGGCGTCGTCAATCTCCTTCTCGGGGTTGACGGCGGGGGAGAAGTCCTCAAGAAGGGAGCCGGTCTTGACCTGCTCGCCGTTCTGCTGGATAATGAAGGTGTTGTTGGGGTGAACAATGAGGGTGTAGAGCTCGGTGGTCTTGACGATGCGAGCGGTGGGGGGAGAGGTAAGATGCTTCTCCTCGTACTCGCCCGTCTTGGGGTTCTTGTGGTTGAAGATGAAGTGGACCTTGTTGGTGTGGCCGCACTTATCGGGACCGAACATGATCACGTAGGGGGTGGCGTTGGAGAACTCCTCCTGGTGAAGAGCCTTGTTCTCACGGAGGAGCTTCAAGTAGGCACCACCACACTCGAGGCCGTCTGCAGGAAACGGTTGTCAGTATTCGAAGTGGCTAGCACATGGGCGCTAGGACTTGGAACTTACTCTGAAGCTTGACCTCATACTGGACAACGAGAGTCTGGCCCTTGTTGTCAATCTTCTTGGGGAACTTGGCCGAGATGGCGTGGTGAGCAGCAGGGTTCTTAACAACCAGACCCTTGTCGCCTTCCATGCCCTTGTAGACGGTGGGCTCCTCAACAGCCCACTCGCCAACGTAGGCCCATTCCTCCTCGCCCTTTGAGTCCTTCTTGGCGTGAGAAGGTTTCCAGCGAGACTCCCAGTCGTCGGTGAACTGCTCAAGGAAGGGGGCCTTGAGAGAGGTAGGCTATGTATGGAGAGAAAAATCTTTGTTAGATACTTGGTCACTGTTGCTGACAGAAGGAGCAGACGCGGTGAAGGTCAAAGGATACTCCAGTCCCCATATGCTGGCATGCTCGAGGTCGTGCGCCAGACGTGAGGTCACAGCACAGAAGCAGTGAGGGGATCACCCAGAGTAACAAAAACATACAAGCGGCCAGAGGCGGGGAAGGGGGGGGAAGCTTACGGTGAAAGTAGGCAGCTTGGTGGCAACCGAGGTATCGGACTCAGCAGCAGGAGAGGTCTTGTCCTCACTCAAGACCTTCTGAGCATCGTCGGCGTAGGCACCACCAGCAAGCAGAGCCACGGCGGACAACGCAGCAGCGTTGAACTTCATGATGGGCGAAAGGGTATTGGATTCTCGACTTCAAGGGGGGTAGGAAGCAGCGTTAAGGCTATTGGGGGTTTGAGAGTTGAGAGAGATGTTGCCAATTGAATGACAATAAAAGAGTTGCTCCCAGCGCGATGGATGGTGAGGACTGAGGTGTTTCGAGGAGGAATTTCCCGAGGAGAGGGAAAAGAGTTTCGGAAAGAGGAATGGGGCGAGGAAGGCGCTGGATTTATCAGTCTGTGAGGCAGGTGCTTGTCGGCGGGTTGTGCTCAACGTGTCCTTTTTTTGTGGTAAAGGTATGGTATCCGTACTGGGAGCACCAGCCAGCAGTCAGCACCACCAAAGCACCCAGTAGCTAGGGGAGAGCTCACTATCGGCCTCTCGGGGTAAGGCAAGGCAAGCCACCTGGGCCAATCATCTTGCCATAAAATTGGGGTCTGGGCCCAAGGAAGCAGGAGCAGGAGCAGCAGCAGCGGTTGCCGTCTGCGTGTGCGCCAGGGGTTGTACGGGTCGCACGGGGGTCACTGATGCCCCGGCGCGCCAATCCGAAGCGCAGTGGTACCTTTTTTAGTGGACTGCTGCTTGTTGAGTTGCGAGCTGTGGCTAAGGAAAGTGCGGGGGCCCCTTGGCGGAAGGTAAGGGATCCGCCGGCTGTGACAGTGAGAGGGAAGAGAGGGGGGATTCATGGTGCTTCGACGAGCTTCCAAACCTCAGATGCTCACCCTGGTCTGCGGAACCGAGCTCTTCCCAGTTCAGCCTGCCGCTCTGCTCGGGGCAAGCGGTGGCATACAAAGAATCCCTTGATGCAAGTCCCTAGGCGCAGCGCCTCGCATCTTTCTAGGCTCGGTCTAAAATACGCCGTATAATTCCCATTGTACTTTGATACTGGATCTCGTGCCCGCCATTTAATTCTTGGTAAATACCGAGGGTTCTTCGACCGGGAGGATTGATTGATACTAGGAGGACTGGCTGGGTTGGTCGGCTGATGCCGATATGTCTGGAGATTGGCTGCATTGTCGCTGCGCCGTAGCCATCGCTCTTTGCATGACAATCGATACCCGTTACTATAGCAGGTCAACCAGATTCCCAAACTGCGCACATATGCCTCGGCTATGGCTGTGCCTGATAGCCATCGGCATCAGGCGATCTTGGCCGGGTTTCAGCGCCTCTCCAAGTACTCCTGCTTTGGGCAGGCGGGTTCATGAATTTAATTTCAGACAAGAGTCAGACTTGACTTGCACTTATTTATCAGTCCCAGCCGTAATATCCCACCAGAACTTAATAGAGGCCTCTTTCGGCGTCTCCACTCGCGATATATGGCAACGCAGCGGTCTCTGTCGTTGAAAAAGGTTAGGTGTCCTTTTCCCGCATCACCTGCAGAACACCCCCCCCCCCCCCCCAATCTGCATCAATCCGCCCGGGCTAGCTGCCGATTCTTCACCGGTGTGTCTCATCAGTTCTTAGCCGGTGACTTGTGCTGCCCCAGCTCCCCTGAGGTTTCCACTGTCGCATACTTTTCCTGAGGGGTTTTCGGAAGCTTGTGATGGGTTCATTGGCACTGTAAGTTGAGAGACCTTTGATAGCTCGGCCAATGGAAACGACTCTCTTCCTCTCACATCAACCAGCCGTCGCGTGCCGGGAAGAGAGCGCTCCGTGCCTTGCGTGCTTTACCATGTGGGGAAGACACAAGGTGCCACTGGCCCAATTCGGCCAATTTCAGCCTCACATGCACACATGTGGCTCGGGCAGGAAAACTCTGGAGCCTCATTTTGAGTGAATGACACATGGCTCACTGAGACGAGTCGCCTCACCGTCTCGATATTGTTGCGATCGTTTATGATCCGTGGCGCAGTTTAGTGAAAGCTTATCTGTACTGACCGTTCTTGAAATATCTATTCACCGAGGTTTGCCTCTGTTAGTTCCCGAATTTCTCGTCTCTTGAATAACCCTGCCTGTCTGCGTTTC
The DNA here is from genome assembly GCA_030867225.1 of Colletotrichum caudatum. NCBI lineage: Eukaryota > Fungi > Ascomycota > Sordariomycetes > Glomerellales > Glomerellaceae > Colletotrichum > Colletotrichum caudatum. The sequence goes on along the minus strand of MU846003.1, from coordinate 368,923 downwards.
TACCCCGCGGACAACACCTCCGCCTCCGCCTCCGCATTCAGATATCATCTCTTGAAACTGTTCATCATGGCTTCTGCGAACAATATTCAAAAGCCCGACCAGCTCATCACCTCGGAGGACCCAGAGCACCCGGCGAATCTCATCCCTTCCCTGTGCGCAAAGTTCTGGACCCTAGGCTGGGTCACGGGCACTGGCGGTGGCTGCTCCATCCGAGATGGGTAAGTGAAGCCACAGTCCGCGTCGTCCTCTCATGTTTGTCTGAGCAAGAGATACCTCGCAATCTCACTTGCCCGTCTCCATGCTCATATAAAAAGAGACCATGAATACCACCAACCACCCAGTCACAGCTGCTCAAGAAGCACCGTACCATGGCTCTCACTTACACACTCCCAGTGACCTCGTCTACCTCGCCCCCTCGGGTGTCCAGAAGGAGCTCATGAAGCCCCAGGACATCTATGTCCTCTCCCTCGCCGCCCAGGAGTCGTCCCTCAAGAACCGCGTCTACCTGCGCTCCCCGCCGTCCTACAGGCCTTCCCAGTGCACCCCGCTCTTCCTTGCCGCCTTCACCCGCCGCGGCGCCGGCTGCTGCATCCACACGCACTCGCACTGGGCCGTCCTAGTCACGCTGATCCTCGAGACCCGCGGCGCCGGCAACGACAAGCTCTTCGAGATCAACAACATCGAGCAGATCAAGGGCTTCGGCAAGGGCTTCCAGAAGCAGGGCAGCCTCGGCTACCACGACACCCTGCGCATCCCCGTCATCGAGAACACGGCCCACGAAGAGGACCTGACCGAGTTTCTCGAGGAGGCCATGGTCAAGTATCCCGACACCTACGCTGTCCTGGTCCGAAGGCACGGCGTCTACGTCTGGGGCGACAACGTCCGCATGGCCAAGACGCAATGCGAGAGGTGAGCTTCATTTTGGTTGAGAGAACATCTCCGAGAGAGAGGGACAGACAGCCAGACACCCCCATCCTCGTCTGCCCGAGAGCATTCCTTCCCATCCCTTGTACCTGATCTTCTGCACACGCCCATTGTCTCGGAAAGGCGCGGAGAAATGCTAACGACCGACCGTCTTGTGTAGCCTGGACTACCTATTTCAATTGGCCGTTGAGATGAAACAGCTGGGCATTCCCTGGATCAGCAACGTTCCAGTTGTTAATCCTACAAGAACCTAGGCAGCATGATGATCAGGTATGATGCAATCAGGTAGTGCCAATCTTGTGACCTGGCTGATGCGATAGAAGCACACCAGGGGTTGAAATCCAGCGCCTTCCATAGCCGAATCGAGGGTGCTCTGGTCAAGGCCAAGCGCTTCTAGCACGAACCACGCTTCAACCTGTCAATGGGGATGCAACAAGACTTGGTTGATCTAAGCAGGGACTTCAAAGACAAGGTGAACTGCAGTAGGGAAACCCCGAGGGGCAACTGAAGAGTGACCGAAATGCTGTAACTATTGAGGTTGGCAGACGTTGATGTCCGCTAGTACATTAACATATTTTCATGCGGCTGCCTATTCATTATTGACTCCATGTACAGCAGACATGCCTACGCCCCAAATGGTATATCCCTTTCGCCCATTCATCCGACACATCTGTTCGTACCCCTCTTATAACCACTGAATGCCAAAAAGATATTTAGAGAAGGAGAGCACCGATAATACCGACAACTCCGAGCGAGGCAGAACCGATGAGGGCAGGGGCAGCGTTGGGAGAAGAGCTCGCGCTGGCGGCTGCCTCGGTACCGGAGGCACCGGTGGCGCCGGCTGTGCGGGAAGCAGAGCCAGTGGCGGCGGCACCAGAGCCGATGGCAGTGGCAGCAGTAGCGCCAGAGCCGGAGCCGGAGCCGGAACCGGAGCCGCCGGTGGCAGCAGGGGAGCCGCCGCTGCTGTAGAAGTACTGGTTGATGCACTTCTGGGAGCAGTCGGCGTACTTCTGAGTCTGCTCGGCGGAACCGTCACCCTGGGGGCAGGCAGCAACACAAGCAGTGGTCTGATTGACCTGGCTCTCGTTGGGGTTGGGGACCTGGAGGTGCACATGTTAGTCCTTGGTTGCTTTTCTTTTCTCTTGTCTCTTTCGCACGGCCTGCGCCTCTCGACCCGCAGGTCTTGCGGGGGAGACATTCCCAGGCCCATGTGTGTAAAACCATGTGTGGAAGGGGGGCGCGGGCTATCGTACCGAAATGCACTTGGACTGGCAGCCGACGTCGGTGGCAGAGCAGGCCTTGAGGCAGTTGGCGATGGCAGCCTGCTCGGAAGAGGCAGCGGAGGCAGCGGTGCTAGTGCTGGTGGCGAGCGTGGTCGACTGGGCGGAGGCCAGGATGGCGAGAGCGCCGGTGACGATGATGGAGGTGAAACGCATCTTGAGTGTTGGTTTTTTGGTGATATTACACGGGTGTTTTAATTAATGTGGTGTAAGTTGTTGATAATCGAACACAGACAGCGAGAGTAGGCGTTTTGAAACAGGCGTAGAGCAACGAATGGACAGCAGAGGCTAAAGAGGAAGAAAGGAGGGAAGGGAGGGAGAGGGTAGCGTAGACGGACTGGAGGTGGGTTTAATAGTGTTAGGTAGTAAGGTATGTATGTGGTGACCCCGAGCGAAAGGCCATCTCCGTCTCCAACGTCGACCTTTTTCCTGCTTGGGTATTGACAAGCCAAGGCACGCGAACACCCCCCGGTGCCGTGCTATAGTTAGTGTGTATGGGAGCGGCCCACCCCCTCCCCTCCCCTTTCCCCTCTAGCCGCTACTACTACGTGCGAAGTATCTCATTCGTAGGTGTGCATCCCGTCGAGGAAGTTCTCCTTCGAGTCCGTGGGCCGGGGAACACCACTTGTGGCTGCACTGCACACGCAAGGGCGGGTTTCCGGGTAGACATGTGGGGCCCAATGGGGACCTGGAAAGTTCTCTTTACGCAGTGGGAAGGCGCCAGAAGCCGAAGCAGATGCGAACACAGTACCTAACGACGCCCTCTTCTGATAGTTATATTCGATTCATGCCTGGACATGTGTTTACTCTCTCCTCTGACCTGTGACTCGACTACGAACCAGTGGCCCCGCCCCAACGTCGTGTTGATGTGGGCGAGAGGACCTACTACTACTGTACGTGTAAAGGCCAAACACAAGCGAGGAAAAGAGGAGACCAAGGCAAGGTTGGAGGGAGGCGCTGATTGAATCGGATCGCGCCATGTCTGGGGAAAGCCTGGTACCTGCGCTTTGGACGGTTGGGATACGACGGCAAGGCAAGGCAAGGCAGGACGAGAGACTGAGCCGGCAGGTTCTCTCCGCTTCGCTTCCTCCTTCCCTGGGGCTCATCCTCCACCACTTGGTACCTCCATACCATGTACCTACCTACGGATATAGTCTAGTATCGAGGGTGGAAAGAGGGAAGGGAGAGCGAGAGCGAGAGCAAGAGCGAGAGTCACTCATGCCTCCCGTGCCCAATTCCCTGCGACTCGTGCTGCCTGCCAAAGTGGGCCAGAACCAGGTATTGAACTCAAATTTAAGATTGCACTTGGTTTTTTTTTTTCTTCTTCTTGCTGTTTTGTCGTTTGTAGCGGCGGCCAATTACCATCTGTCTCCTCCGTTGGTCCCGTCCCCATTGGGAGAGCATGCCGGGTCCCCATTATTACATCAGTGTGGAGGGCTGTTGTTTGGGTGGTCTGTTCGCACCTGGGCGAATATTTTGCTGCTATGCAAATTGCCACGGGCTCCATTCACCACCGCATTGCCATTGCACCCTTTCTTTGTACATGGTACACAGTGTTTAATAGTCATCCGCGGCATTGACGCCCCGTTTCGCTTCTGCGCGATACCCGTAAACTATGCGGTGATTCCGTCACCTCAGCTCGACGCGGTCTGCACTATGTAGGTATTCGGACTTGGGACGATGTTGGGTTGACAGCCAAGCAGTCAGGTAACCAAGGCACGGACGAGTATCGTAGTACTGTACCTACAAGGTGTTACCCCGTGACACGAGAGGAGCGCGACTTCTCGAACAACGCATGGCTTCCCGCAAATTATCACCGTGTCATTGGTCGAAAGCACATGTCCCTGTCTCAGGGGCTGAACGAACCACCGCCATCGACGACCGACCGGGCAAAGCACTAAACGAAACGGAACCAAGTCCCAACACGTCTTCTTTTCCACCAGTTTCCAGCTTCCAGCCTCTCTCTGTGCCTTGGATGGATCTTTCAGGAACAGCAGTCCATCAGGAATATCCCCCCTGGTGACCTAGATGCATCTAATTACGGCCCCTCACAGGATGTGACGAAAGTCTCTCCACACAGCCTAATTCTTGTCCAACCTGACATTGGACTTTTCTAATCCGAACAGCAGATCATCGGCCGTGCTCTCACCCTCCGGTGGATCGCTTACACGCCTCATGAGGACTTACACGCAGCACCCTGCCCAAGGACCATTGCCAGTTGCGGTGAGAATGACTCCAACGAATCCAAGAATACATTTTGCATCAGGTGCTCACACACGAGGGGCGCATGTGCATGAATACGAGATATCCATCCGCCAGCACCAGTTCCCCCTACGCCATCTGCATTCTATGAATAATTGTGCCACCAGCGTGTCCCCAAAAAAAACACCGTGCTGTAGGGCCAGCCGATGGGCCTTGTGTTACGAGCCCAGAAGAAAGCGCCGTCAGACCCTCCGCTCGTGGCGATATGTCCACTTGCGTATACAATAAGTGGGTAGTCGGAGGGAATTCTGAACGAATAAGAAATCTCCAGGCCTTTCCATCGTTGGGGCTCGTGTGCGCCGCCTCCGAAAGCTGCCTCGTCCAGGCCCCTTTTGCACGCTGTCACAACGGCGACGCAGGGCCACCAAATTTCCAAAAGCAAAATCTCTTGGCTGCCGTGTTTTCTCCCTGTCGCGCAAAGACCCAGAGGCCGGAAATTTCACCACGTCATGCCGCCCCCAGCGAACGACTTAACCACTCCAGGTACCCATGCGCCTTCTGCCGCAACCGTGCCCATTTAGTTGTGGTGTGCAGATATTTTGCAAGATCCCGGTATCTTATCATCACAACTAAAATCTGCCCTTCTCGTACGGCATGCTATCATTATTATAGCAGTGACATCTGTAATAGCAACTGCAGCCAATTGCACCTTTGGCAAGGGCAAGAAGTGCCAGAGCGAGAGTCGTCTTCATCTTGGGTTCGGAATTGCGAAGACGCGGGGTGGCAGAAAAGGGATTGCGAGCACGTTGGTTACAGGAGACGAATAGACAACTGGCAGCCTGCGTAAGATGAATATAAACCCCAAGGGGTATCGCCTTGTATCTGTACCTCAGTGAGATGAATATAAAGCTAGCCTAGTCAGAGATATTGTGCCTCTATTGCTTCGGCAAGAGCCAACTGACTTCGTATTATGCGCTCGGGGTTAATAAGAACCGGAGGGGCCTGATGGACTGATTTAACATAGGCAAAAAGTTTTCGGGAGAATTGTTCGGGGGGGG